>ML843226.1:24035-38835 GCA_009831015.1 Picea engelmannii
CACATGGTGCATCCTGAAGGGCACGTTGCGCAAAGAATTGCAAGTCAGCGAGTGGCACCCTTGGAGCACGTGGTGCATCTTGAAGGGCACGTCGCGCAAAGAATTGCAAGTCAGCGAGTGGCACCCTTGGAGCACGTGGTGCATCCTGAAGGGCACGTCGCGCAACGGAAGCAAACGAGGTGAGTGGCACCCTTGGAGCACGTAGTGCGTCCTGAAGGGCACGTCGCATGGATGATGATGATGAGACAACCTGGATGACCCTAAAACCTTTACGCTTGATAAAATTCTTAAAAACGACTCCCCTAATTAAATTGTTGCCCTGTTCAAAGCAAAACCTGAATTAAAACATCTCTAAGATAAATTGACCAACCCTAAGAAAAGATTCTACAAAAATAAACCTAGGGCGTAAACTAAAACCCTCCGAGGTGTTAATTAAAATCTTCTAAAAATAAAGGGGGTAAAGTAATGGGGGAATTAAATTAAGTGAAACCCATGGCCTTTAAATGATAAAGAAGAAACAAAATTTATTAAAGTATGGGAGTATAAAAGGTAGGAATTTAAAAACATATTGAAAAGATTAAAAACCGCATTTATCTTTTGGAAAAAAAATAAAATAATAAATAAATAAAAATAACAAGAGAGAATTAAATAATAAAATTAAAGAAATTTAAGGAGTAAATTAAGGAGTAATTTAAGGGATGATTAAGGAGTAATTTAAGGAGTAAATTAAGGGGTGATTAAGGAGTAATTTAAGGAGTAATTGAAGGAGTGATTTTTGAGGAAGTGAGGGAATGGAGTCTTTTAAATATTAAAAAGAAATTAATTTTGGAGAACCATAGGGATGAGTGACACTTGGATGGCGGAGAACGTTTGGAGGGTTGTCATTAAAAATTAATTAATTAATGATTTAGGAATTTAGGTCAGTCTCAAAATTCTATAAAAGAAGGGGAAAGGAAGGAAGAAAAGGGGGGAACGGTCAGCGTAACGTTACGCTGCCGAGTTGTGGCTTGACGGGTTGCTTGTGTGGAGTTGGGTTTATCTCAGCTGTGTTGGAGTGGTAGCTCGGCCGTGGAGGCGAGCTGATACACTAGTCTATCTCTGGTTCTTGTGTGGCCCCTTTGTGGCTCGGGGGGCTAAGGGGGAAGCAGAGTACCCCTAGCGTTTGGCTGGGAGGTACCAGTGAGTTTTCTGCGGTCGGCGAGTGGGAGCAGCAAGGAGAGCGGACGCGGCACGGAGCACGGGACGTCTCCGAAGCGGGCGAGTGGCTACGGTATGATTTCAATTTTGGTAAAATTGTTTAGAGATGGTTAGTGATAAATTGTTTCTGGCGATTCGTCTTTATTAATGGTTACTGGAAAAAGGGGTTGTTTATCTCGGGAATACCTCCATTAACTCATTTTACCTCTGGAAAATTGTTTATCATCGGCAAATTAATTTAATCTGGCATTTCAACTTATCCTCTGTGGTTTTTTGAATCCATGCATTTTAATTTGGTTTTAATAAGATGATACTCAGATTTCTACTGATGTGTTTTAAATTTAATTGTACCCACGAGCTCCCTGTTGAAAAAGGAGGGGTTTAGAAACCTCTCCGCTGCAACCCTTCGGAACTCTTGCATCCACCATTGTATTTGCAATTCCAGTCGTGTTAGGGCCAGAGTGGGCGTTTTTGTTTCTTCGTGTAATGAGTTATGAACTGTGTGTCATAACTGAGTTATGAACTGTGTGTAATGAGTTATGAACTGTGTGTCATAACTGAGTTATGAGCTGTGTGTAATGAGTTTTGTTTTTGTTTTCATTTCGTTTTGGGGGTGTCTTGCCATGGTAAATAGGGCAAAGTGCACTATTGCTGGGTGCTTTATATGCCGCTGTATTCTGGGCGATTTGCACTAAGAATGGGCGTTTTTGCCTTTGACTTTTGGGCATTTCCTCTCCTTACACAGCGAGCACACCCTTCCGCGCTTTACTATACACCGTGAGCCTTTCCTTGTTGGGCGTTGGGGAAATTTGAGTCAGCAGTAACTTCAACGATTTGCTTCGTTACCTGTTGGGATGAATTGATCACTGAACTGTAGTTTTTATATTTGTATTGAACTGTTATATTTCGTTTGCACTGTGGTTGGGCGTTTGCCAATCCTAATTGGATGTTTTGATCCGAGTTTTAAAATGCATGAATGTCCTACGGTCTGCCGAATTTTGGGGGCATCCTGATTGGCGTTTAATGTTTTATGACACGCGTTTTAATTGCTTAAACGTCTGTGTTTTACTGGAAATTACACAGGCATTTTAATCTGCGTTTTAACCACGTTTAATCTGCGTTTTTTTTTCATTCTTTAATGCCTGTGCTACGCGCCTTTTTATCTGCGTGGGTTACGTCCCTCAACGCTCGCCCATCGCCTTCCTTCGCCTTGAACAGGTGGCAACCAATCTGAGTCGAGATTCTAGGATGGCAAGAATAATGGCTCCTGCCAGTGGGACAATCCTGTAGCTTTAATTAGTGCTTAATCTGAGCATTTTACCATGATGGCGGTTGGGGTAACTGTCGACCTCCTGCCTGAAAGAAAATATTGGGTTCCGCTGTATTTACACGCAGGAATATCCCGGGATAGTAACCGGTTGTCATTTCAAAATGGGCAGAACGGGTAAGCGTGGATGTCACCTAATTAGTATGAAATCTATACATTGCCTCCCTTAGTTTAATTGATAGCATTACTTATAATCCTTGAATTATTGGTAGTTTCCATTTCCAATGTTGCCCCTTTTATATTATTGTCATTTAAAAGTTATCATTATAGATTGCCCTTTATAAATATGATGTACGGGCTATTCAAACAGATGTCACCTAAAATGAGGATGTAATATATATATTGACTTCTTGAACTAATTGTTATCTTTACTTATTATCATTGAATTATTGATAGTTGCCATTCCAATGTTGCCCTTTTAAATTATTGTCATTTAAGGGTTATTATTGTAGATTGTCCTTTTAATTACGATGTATGTCGTTATTCAAATTGATGTAACCTAAATTTAGGATGCAATCTATGTGTTGGCTTCCTTAAATTAATGGTTATCTTTACTTATCATCATTGTAATATTGATAGTGGGCAATTCATTTAGTGCCCTTTTTAGTTATTGTCATTTAAATTTTATTATATTATGATAGAGTTGCCATTTTAATTTTGATGTAAAACGTGGTGTCCGAATCAAGGTCACCTATACTTATGATACAATTCTAGATATTGACACCCTTAATTAAGTGCTAGCTTAATTATCATCAATTGTAATACTGATAGTTAGCATTCCAATTATGGCCCATTTTATTATTAACACTTTAGATCTTAATTTATCTACAGATTGCCACCTTTAGTTATGATGTATTTGTTAATTTCAATTGATGAATACCTATAAGTAGGATGTTATTTTTATTGCATTGCTATTGAACTATACGATCATTGACGACATCGTATTGTGAGTTCCTCATGTTAATTGAATGTATTTATCTTGGAAGGTCATTATCATTTGGTGGTTGTCGCGCATAAGAGGTATGATCACTGTAAAATCATGTCCGGATTGTGACACAAATGATAGATAGTTAATGTTCCATGACAGTGAAATTGTAAATTTTTATTTATTGATTAATAACATGGGTGGTGTGATAACCTGGAATTACGTACCTTAAATTACCCCCAGTTAGTATATTAGGGCGGTTGTTCCTTTAGATAATGTCGAACTTGGGTGTTCGTTGTCAGAGTCCTTGTCACGCGCCTTCCGTAAGGGGCGCAATTGTTGTTCTTATTTATGTTGTACTTGATTGTGGTCAGTTTTACTTTGTCGTGGATGCGTCTTGATTGGTTGTCAAGTGGCGTCGTTCAGTTAGGTGGGTTGTTACTTCTACCCGCGTGCACACACCTTAAACACACAAAACAAAATTGCCCTGTCACGAGAATGGTTGTTGTAACGAGGAGGTCGTTACATTGTATATCGCAGAACTCTGGGTGCTATTTGTCCATACTTTATAAATGTACATATTTGGTATGTATTGCTTTTTTCTCCGAAAATTTCTAGGTGTGGAAGTTGGCGGATGCACGTGTTCATATTTCCACTTACTTTTATATCACAAGCTTGACCGACCACTTCCTCGTTTCAAATTGTACAAACTGTTTTGTCTAATTAAATTGTACAATATCACTATTTAATATTAATAATTTAGTATTGAAAATAATGTTTTTAGATAATGTTACAAAGTTGATAGGAATTACCATCCGTAAACAATGACAATTTTGACCCGCCAGCCCTGGAGTCTATCTGTCAATTTGTATATCGCAGAACTCTGAGTGTTGTTTGGAGGACACAGAACAATAGAAGTGCAATGTTGAGCCAGCTAGCCCGCAGGTCTGCTTGCCAATTTGTATATCATGGAATTCTGGGTGCTATTTGTAGGGCACAGAAAAATAACGACCCAATTTTGAGCCCGCCATCCCAACAACTCATGATCCAAAAAGTGGCTAAGTATGGAATGTGGGATCCATACATGCTCTATAAAATCTCATGTCCATACTTTATAGTACATATTTAGTATGTATTACTCATTTTTCAGAAAATTCCTTGGTACGAAAATTGACGGATTCACATCTTCAGATTTCACTTACTTTTATATCACCACCCCGACCAACCACTTCCCCGCTTCATATTGTACAAAATTTTGGCTCGCAGTTTTTCCGAATAGGCGAGTTACTAGATCAACAAGTTCAAAATTGATAATTTATGTAATTAATTTTCGTGATATCAATATTTAATATTAATAATTTAGTATTTGAAAATCATGTTTTTTGATAATGTTAGATAGTTGATAGGGATGCCCATCTGTAAACAATGGAAATCTTGAGCCCGCCAGTCCCGGAGTCCGTCTGTCAATTTGTCTATCGCGGAAGTTTGATTGATGCTTGGAGGAAATGGAAAAATAGAAGTGCAATGTTGACCCAAACAACCCACAAGTTCGCTTGTCAATTTGTATATCGCGACACTTTGGGTGTTGTTTGTAGGGAACGAAACAATACAGGCCCAATTTTGAGCCCGTCAGCCCGAGAACCCACGATCCAAAAAGTGGATAAGTACGGAATGAGGGATCCGTACATGCTCTATAAAATATCATGTCCATAGTTTATAAAAGTACATATTTAGTATGTATTGATCGTTTCCTCCGAGTGCTGTTTGGAAGACACAAAACAATAGAAGTGCAATGTTGAGCCAGCCAGTCCACAAGTTCGCCTGTCAATTTGTATATCACAGAACTCTAGGTGCTATTTGTAGGATACAGAGCAGTAGAGGCCCAATTTTGAGCCCGCCAGACCGAGAACCTGTGATCCAAAAAGTGGCCAAGTATGAAGTGCAGGATACGTACATGCTCTATAAAAATCTCATGTCCATACTTTATAAGAGTACATACTTAGTATCTATTACTCGTTTTTCGGAAAATTTCTAAGTGTGAAACTTTGCAGATTCACGTCTTCAAATTTCACTTACTTTTATATCACCAGCCCGACCGACCGCTTCCTCGTTTCATATTGTAATAAACAAATATAAACTGGCCCAAGTCCAATTGTGTTATCACATCAACACGAGGCCCTTAAAATTCAAATAGCCCGTAAGCCCGGTTGTCAATTTGTATATCGCGGAACTCTGGGTGTTGTTTGTAGGGCACGAAACAACAGAGGTCCAATTTTGAGCCCTCCAGCCCGAGAACCAGCGATCCAAAAAGTGGTGAGGTATGGAATGAGGTATCTGTACATGCTCTATAAAATCTCATGCCCATACTTTATAAAAGTACATATTTAGTATGTATTACTGGTTTCTTGGGAAAATTTCTAGGCGTGAAACTTGACGGATACATGTGTTCAGATTTCCACCCACTTTTATATCACCAGCTTGACCGACCTCTTCCCCATTTCATATTATACAAAATTTCTGGAACACAAGTTTCCGAATAGGCGGGTTTTTCTTTTAAATAAGATATTTATCATCCTTTAATAATTTTATGTAATTAAATTGTACAATATCAAAATTTAATATTAATACTTTAGTATTAAAAATAATGTTTTTAGGTAGTGTTAGATAGTTGATAGGGATCACCATCCGTATACACTCGAAATCTTGAGCCCACCAACTCTAGAGTCCGTTTGTCAATTTGTATATGGCGGTCGTCCGAGTGGTGTTAGAAGGACACGGAAAAATAGAAATGCAATGTTGAGCCAACCAACCCGCAAGTCCGCCTGTCAATTTGTATATCGTGGAACTCTTGGGTGTTATTTGTAGGACATGGAACAATAGAGGCCCAATTTTGAGCCCGCCATCCCGAGAACCCGTGATCCAAAAAGTGGCTAAGTATGGAATGCAGGATCAATACATGCTCTACAAAATCTCATGTCCATACTTTCTAAAATTACATATTATGTATTACTCGTTTTGTTCGGAAAATTTCTTGGTGTGGAAGTTGGAGGATTCACATCTTCAGATTTCACTTACTTTTATATCACCATCCCGACCGTCCGCTTCCCCGTTTCATATTGTACAAACCTTTTTGTCTAATTAAATTGTACAATATCAATATTTAATATTAATAATTTAGTATTGAAAATAATGTTTTTAGATAATGTTAAATAGTTGATAGGGATAACCATCCATAAACGATCACAATATTGAGGCCACCAACCCTGGATTCCTCCTGTCAATTTGTATGTCGCGGAACTCCGAGTGTTGTTTGTATGACACGAAACAATAGGAGTGCAATGTTGACCCCACTAGCCCGCAGGTCCACTTGTCAATTTGTATATCGTGGAATTCTAGGTGCTATTTGCAGGCCACAGAACAATAGAGGCCCACTTTTGAGCCCGCCAGACCGAGAACCCACGATCCAAAAAGTGGCTAAGTATGCAATGCAGGATCCGTACATGCTCTATAAAATCTCATGTTCATACTTTATAGTACATATTTAGTGTGTATTACTCGTTTTTTGGAAAATTTCTAGGTGCTGAAGTTAGTGGATTCACGTCTCCATATTTCACTTACTTTTATATCACCAGCCTGACCAATGACTTCCCCGTTTCATATTGTAAAAAAAAATTGTCTCTCAGTTTTCCGAATAGGCAAGTTAACGGATAGGCGAGTTCAATATTGCATTTCCACTGTTTCGCCGCCTGCAAACAACACCCTGTCTTCCGTGACCCAAAAATTAGAAAAAAAATTGAAATAAAAGAATATATACTATGCAAAATCTAATGGAACAATCATATGAATGAGAGGACATTAAAATTCGTATTCGCCGTTTTTATACTTGTGGTGAAACTGACAATACAAAAAATTTACTTAAACATCCAAAAACTGATTGTCTTGTAACTTTTCGATGCTTCTCTTATACAAACAGATCCTAGAAACTCTAAACATCACTCGTTGTACCTATTCCTTGATTGAAGAACCCGTTAACATGTTTAATGCACTCCATAGTTACTGTTAAGACCAATTCCCACTTCCGAAAATTGCCATCCTCTTTCTCTTTTCTCTCTGCTTTCCCTTTCTTTACTTACTCATTTTTCGGAAAATGTCTAGGTGTGGGGTTTTCTTCCTTGGGTATATCTTCTACCCTTTTTTTTTTGTAACCCGCCCGACCGCTTTCCATACTTGGGAATTTCTTGGAATCTGTTTCGTGGGTTGGAGGGTGCACGAAATGTACAGTTCTTCGTGGCAATTCGCCATCACCGGTAACTTCATACTTGTTTCCAGATATGCAATAATTAAGATTTAATGCAAGTAGTTCATCTTGCAGGAACCGTTAAGATTGTCATTAATGTCTGGAAGGCCGGAGAAGATTTGTCATTACTATGAATTAAATCAAGATTTGCGAAGAAGTGTGTTATCCTTTCCAAGTATTCATTTAAAACATGATGCAATCTGTTTTTGTGCGCTGGCGGGTTGGCACCTTTAAGAAATCTCTAATTCTTCATCTTTCTTTGCCATCATCGCGACCTTCACACTTTTTTTTTCTAAATATGCAATTAGTGAGCTTTAATGGTAACAACTCATTCCGCACAAACCCTGGAGATTGTCATTGATCACCGAAATGCTCGGGGAGATATTCCATTGATACACATCAAACCATAATTTGTAGAGGGTTATATTATCCCTCCCCAATTTTCATTTGAAACATCATTTGGAGAAAACAGAAATTCTTGTTAACTTGTGGTAGTAGTTTTGTCCAGATATAGTAAACACATTGGGGCATAATGGCTAGAGGTTCCACTATTCCAGGGCATATTCTTACTACTCATCTCCCTCCGCCCAGGAGAAAAAAAGGAGATGGTCCCTTGGTACACCGAGATATATATTTCAAGCCAAAGAATTCCAAGACAACCCTGCCTTATCTGAGAACCTGCCCAGTTGCATTGATGGCTGGCACATAGGTTGATGTCATGGATTCTGAGTTGGAAGAAGATGATCTGATGGGCAATGATACAACAATGGATGATGGCAATGCAGAGATTATCCCCACTCCTGCACCCAAATTGAAATCAACCATAATGGGCAGAACTTCTCGGCTAAGTGATGGTGATCCTGACAACACCAAAACGAGTTTCAGAAAAGAAACTGACGCTGAATGCAATAGCCTCTTTGCAACTCGAAAGTAGAATTTCCAGAGGTCCAAATTAGTCCATTTTGGGCGGAAAAGTTTCACTGTAAATAAATGATATGTTCATGTTCCGAGAGATATATTTCAAGCCAAAAAATTATTCAGTTGCGGAATTACTGTCCTGTTCTCTGGATATATAATTAACATCTTCGGGAATCAGGTCTAGAACTCTCACTGCTGCAATACATGTTTCTACTATTCATCTCCTTCCACCTAGAATGGACTAATTTGGGCCTCTGAAATTGCACGTGCAACTTGTGTCCCTGAAGTTTTTTCGACTATGCAGAGGCGATTTCTAGTTGTGTCCTAACTTTCAGTTAAGGGCTATTCCATTTTACCTGCAACGTTTTTCTTCTTCTTCATCACGGGAAGCTTTTGAAAACTATCAATTTTACCATAGGATGATTCATTGAGGAGAAAACTGCAAGGATCCTGCATACTACGGATCCTGTGCCTGTTTTTGTGGCGGATACGTTCAATGTTTTGGTCTGAAAAACTGGGTCCAATTTCTAGGGATAGATGTACAATACTCAGTGTTTTTTTTTTTTTTTTTTAAATGGATTTGCTATTAATTTTTTTTGCCTTGGAGTCTTTGTTGCTGCTGCTTTTCTGGATTTAACGCCTATTTTCATTGGCATGGTTCGGTGGTCTTGTAGTTCTTCGATATTGTGTTTACTTAGCTTATTTTTTGTAAGATGGAACATGTAACAATTATATGACAGTGTAATGTGTCAATCCACTAGGCTTTTATGCAAACAAAAAATGGATTACACACAGTTTCAAACCAACGTTCAATTCTATTCGTAATGTAGATACAACATAGCAATACCAATGTACAATGTTGCGCAAAATCGTCATTCTTGTTTCCAGACATACAATTATTAAGTTTTAATGCTAACAACCCATAATGCAAGAAGTTTAATACTTAATTTAATATGTTACAGTCATGGAATAATGTATCAAGAACACACTTACACGCACATGCTCCAATAAAATCTAATCTTCAACAAAGGATTTGCTGACAATTAGTAGAAAATAAATTTTAATACTTAAGTTAATATGTTACAGTCATGGAAGAATGTATCAAGAACATACTTACACGCACAGGTTGCAATAAAATCTAATCTTCAACAAAGCATTTGCTGACAATTAGTAGAAAATGATGGTTTTGCAATAATGGGGCTTCTTTGAAACCAATTCGCGCTTACGAAAAAATGCCCTCCGCCTTTCTATTTTCCCACTCTTTTATCCCATGTAGTTTCTCTTCCTGATTACTTAATCATTTTTTTCCGAAAATGCCTTGCTGCATGGCTTGGCGGATTCATGCGTTTTCGCCGAATGCTTCCCCTTTCTCTAAATTGGCCCTTTATAGTTCAATTTCCTATAAGTAGCACCCAAAGTTTTGCGATATACAAATTGATAGGCGGACTTGCGTGCTGGCTAGCTCAACATTGCACTTCTATTTTTCCATGACCTCCAAACAACATTCAGAGCTCCGTGATATACAAATTGACACACGGGCTCCAGGGCTAGTGGGCTCAAGATTGCCATTGTTTACGGATGGAAAAGTGTTTAAACGAGACATACCACATTTGCGTCACATAAGCTATGTTAAATGGAAAATCATTTCCTCTATAGTTCTGTGTCCTACAAACAACACCTAGAGTTCCGCACTATACAAATTGAAATCCGGACTTGCGCGCTGGCTGGCTGAAAAAATGACTCAGAGTTCCGTGATATACAAATTTACAGACAAAGCATACAACTAAGAACCAAGTAAACTCGTGGATCGTATTCATAGTCGTTGTTTTCTGTGCCCACCACCTTCACACTTCTTTCCAAGTATATATCTTGGCAGGAAAATGAGATATCTGTTACATATGTGAATATATTGGCCCTTCTTTTTCGTCTTCTATACTTAACCAAATATCCGTTTCTCTTTTCCCTGAACTTTATCTTTCTCTTCACTTATTCGTTTTTTCGAAAATGTCTGGCTGCACGCATGGGCGGACTTGCGGGTCCTCATGTCTTCTATGGAACTATTGTCACCCCATTTTGAAGCCCATCTGTCTTCTTTCCATACTTCGCCATCTCTTCGAATTTCTTTCGGAGATCGTCGGTTTGGTGGGTTCAAGAAATATTCAGTTTCTAATCGCTATTTCCTATGTCCACACCCTTTTGCAATTAGCAATTATATATAAGATCTTATTTTTAGGCATGCAATTAGAAAGCGTTAATTTCAAACATCATGGAATGTCATTTGCACGTCGTTGGGTTGGTCCATTCACGAAAATTTCAATCCTCACTTTCAAGAACGAGTCTGCCCGACCGTTTCCCTATTCCATACTTAGCCACTTTCCTGGAATTCCGCAAATATACAAACCGATCGTTGAACTGCCCCATCATGCTCTCTTTCATTTTACATGTTTTGCAATAAAAAAATCCGATACATAAAATTTGACCGTGGAACACTTGCCTCTCCTGAGTATCCCCGTAACCCTTTTTTGAATCTCGTTCGACTGCTTTTAAGACCTTTCCATTCTTTCCTTTCTCTCTTCCATGTCCGTGACCTTCGCACTTGTCTATAATAAAAGTATATATATATATCTTGTTTCAGAATATGCAATTATTGACATTTATTTCTAACAACTCATCATGTATGAACCGTATAGATTGTCATTGATGGGCGAAAGGCTCTAGGAGATCTCCTATTAATGCACATTAAACCAAGATTTGTGGGGGGTTATATTATTCCTTCCGAGTGTTGATTTCAAAATCATGAAATGTCATTTGCACGTCGTCGCCTTGGCACGTTCATGAAACCTCCAATCCTTAATTTCTCTTCGCCGTACCCGCCACCTTTTCATTTCTAAATATGAAATAAGTAAGATTTACTACTAACAGTTCATCATGCACCACCCATACATATTGTCAATAATCAATGAAAGGCTTGAAAATCTTTCCCATTCATAATCATTTAACCAAGATTTAGCACAGAGTTACATTATCAAGTCTAAGTGTTCATTTCAACCATCGTCTGGAGAAAACCAACGTTCTCATAAACCTATGGCATTAGCTCGACAATCGTTATGTGGAGATACAGTGAACATCTTCGAGCATGAGGACCATAACTTCCAGTGGTCTAGGGAATATTCTTATTACTCAACCTCTGCCACAGAGAACCAAGTAATTTGGACCTCTGGGATTGCTCATGCAGGTTGTGTCCTTGAGGTTTTTTACTGTAAGGACCTGGTCTCTTGGTGCGTCGATAAATTTATTTCAGACAAAATAATTATTCCACTGCGGGACCACTCTTTTGTTTCTTTTTCACCTCAGGTCTTCCGCCAGATGTTAAGATTGTCAGAGCCAACATTGACGTTCAAAGGAGAAGATTGCAAACAGTTCCTAGCAAAGCATAATAACGTGTTGGACCTCTTGCCCCATTTATTGGAAGACCCGATTCTAGTTCCTGAAGACATCACAAGCTTGTAGGTTAGTTCATTTAGAAATCCATTCCACGAAATTGCCTCGCTGTTTACAAGAATAACAGGACAGGAGTCCAAAACAACTGTTTCCCAGATGACTCTTTATATTTTGTATTTCACAGTCAATGAACAAGCCAATTTTTGTTGGGGCAAGTTAATTTCCCATGAAATCTGTTCCCAATTGTCAAGCTTCAAAAGGGAAAAGAAATTTTATATGCCGTCCTACTTAGTTTTTGCGATAGCGCATTGCTTCCAGTTTCCACAACTGTCTCTTTCCAAGAATGTCAACTGAGAATTCTACCCAGTAACATTATGGTACCAGGCCTTGTGGAAGCACAAGGCTTCACACTGTTTTTATGAGATTTTTAATTGCTTCGTGTCTATTTTCAAAGTTTTGTTGTTAGGAGAAGATGCTCTCTGCACTTATCCAAATGTTCAAGGGGACACTTGAACATTTGGATAATTGCACTGTGATAAGAATTTTTGGCTCCATGGAAAAACCTGCTCTCCTTCCATGTCACATTATAGAGAAAATGTTTGTTGCAGAAGTAGCATGACAATACAACTACTGGTTTCATCTATTGCAAAAGAAGAAAAAAAAACAAATCATTCCTCTGCCTTGGAAAGTAGGGGAGTTCGTATTGAAAAACGTCAACAAAATTAACGAATTCGCAGCGCATTCTAGCATCTTCAACCTGAGATATGCTGAAAGCTTAAGAGGGTTTGACCCCGATAATATTTTTCGACAACATTTACAAACACTTGGCCTCGATGATTGTTTTTTCAAAAAATACCTGTTCGAAAACATAGACACTAGCGGAAACACTCCTGCTTTTGATGCCGATGACCTAGAAATAGTGCAAAGCTGCACAAAATTGTACACACAATAGGGGAAAGGCCCCGGTGACAAGAGTGTTCAATCGGAAAATAACACTAAAAAAAGTACGACATCCTAGAGCATCGCTCCAATGGCCCACTATAGCAACAAAGAAACTCAGAGTTCTTCAAACGGAGGAGGAGATAACGACCCTCCTCACTCTAAAATTGATAGTTCTCACAAGCTTCCAGTAGAGAAGAATAGAAAAAAAATGTGGGACAGGCGAAAGAGTCGAAAATTCTGAGTGAGAACATGGAACTTGACACTGATCTGAATAACATGCTCCACTATCTTGATAAGCCCGGAGACGCCATCCAACATAGCTGTCCAATGGACATATCCGATACCAAAATATTTGACGAAGATGAATCCTTCGTTTTCCAGAGCGCTATTTTTGACAGCCAGTCCAAAAAATTGATAATTGAGAAAAAAAAATGTAAAAAATAAGAAAGGAAAATCTCATTCAGAGGTTGACCTTGCCAGCATGCAGCCGTCCCAAATCTGTCAACTTCACAACGTGAGCGGAGATGGACTTCATGATTCCATTGGAGGCATCGAGGCCAAGAATGCCAGACTGAAGGATCGGGTCAAGGAATTGGAAGAGGCTTTGATTCCTATGCCTGTCAATCCTTTGGCAATAGCCATGCCTGCCACCCCTGTAGCCAACTTAAAATCATCCTCCAGCCTCCTCGCATCCTGTAGAGGATATGTGGAGAATAATATCAAGAAAAGAATGGAATTGGTTACCGAGGTGTGGAAAACATCACAAACCATCACTTCCCTTGGAACCAGGGCACATAGTTTGCTCGAACATTTGCAGGCAGAGTTAAAAGATGAAGACAATTTCTATTTAAAGATGATCCTTCCTTTTGGAACCATTGTCAACAACATAACATAAACAAAAAGAAGACAACAAGATCTTCCATCCAAAAACCGGATTGGTCAATTAAATGCATGCTGGAAAGAAAAAGTCAAGAACCTGTATCTCATTGTTCAGTCATGTGAACTAGCCATATCAAAGAAAGATAAATTATTCACAAGGATGTCAAGAATAAACTTAGCCGGAAAGACCAACGAATTCCAAGACCCCGACTTAATCGCAAACTCCTTGCCCTTGACTAGGCAAGAGTTCGATAAACAAGTTGATATGTTTAAGGCGTTGTCTCTGCAAAAGTTTTACAACATCCTTGAATATGATCAAGCTCACGTCGATGACTGGCTAGTCGACTATTTAGTACAGAATGAGGAAATTCAACAAGCTCTGTGTAATCTTTCTATCAACTTCCGGGAATTAGAAAACGATATTTTCAACATAAAAATCCGGAATGAGATAAACGTTGCCCCAATGAGAAGCTACATTGAAGAATGGATCAAAAGGGAATTGAAGCAGGCCACTGACGAAAGGCAACATGCAGTTTCCAGAATTCCAGCATTCGTTGACAACATCAATGAAACGACAACCACAATCAAATAGCCAAAGGGTTCATATGTACCATCACTGTAAGTCTACTGATCGTATCTTGCTTTGTTTATCAACCCAGTTATTCCACTTTTTTAAATGGAAATGTCTAGGCAAACACTTATACCTTTCAATTTATTTAATGGTTCGCGGGAGCCCCAATCCCAGTCTACATGACAAACGCATTGAAATTTCCATTAATATGTAACAAAATTTTATTTTTTTATATATTTCAAAATTTCCAGTAGTATGTAACAAACTTTTATTTTTTGACATATTTCAAATAAAATTGTTTTC
>ML843227.1:25903-58128 GCA_009831015.1 Picea engelmannii
TAAAGCTGAGATAGAAAGTAAGTTCTTTGTCAAACCTGGTACATATAGTACATCCTTCATCTTCATTGGGGTCCTTGAATCAAGTTTGTAATTTGATTCTCCTACTCCTTTGATAGGGTATTGATAATCATCTCCAAGTGTAACTTTCTGGGGAAACTTATTTTCTGTAAGGCAAGAGAGAATGTCTCTTTGACTTGTCATGTGCTTGGAAGCACCACTGTGTATGAGCCAAGTGTCCTCACCAAGTGACACTGATCCTGAGAGGGCAGAGATTAAGACATAGTCTTCAATCTGTTCTTTTATCATCTTTGTGGGTGGCTCTTCATCTTCAATTGTATGGACATGGTGCCTTTTGTTTCTCTTCTTGTCTAGTTGGACAATTTTTAGCAATATGTCCCATCTTGTCACAATGGTAACATTGGTAGGATGAGAAATCATTTTCTCTTCTTTGACCTTTCTGAAATTTTTGGAATCTCCTCGGAGGGTGAGATTCTTTATGTATGAATTTGTTTTGGGGGTGAGACTCCTTATGAGTTTCTTTCTGGAAGTAAGACCTCTTTCTTCCTCCTTTACTATGAGTAGCTAGGGCTTGATCTTTATCTCTTGATAGTAATGCTTCTCGGTTAGCTACTCTTGCTTCTTCTTGAACACATTCTTCCCAAAGACTGTCAAAGTGTAGTTTCTCCTTTCTGGCACAAATAGTTTGGATGAATGCATGCCAAGGTCTTGTGAGACTACTAAGGGTTGTTATTATAAGTTCGTCTTCATCTATAGTATCATCAATTTCTTCTAGCTGTTCTTTGAATTGTGATATTCTGGAGAAATATTCCTGAATTGTTTCTCCTTTCTGCATCCTTGTACTTTTGAGTTGAGTTCTTAGATTCATCTTCTGATTGATGTTCTTTCCTTCATATAATCTGGTTAGAGCATCAAACATTTCTTTCAGAGTCTTCTTTGAAGCCACTTGAGGAATCAAGTGATCTTTAATAGAATCTGCAATGATTCTCTTGGCCCTAATTGTGTCCTTTTGGTGTTTTGCTTTAGTTGCAGCATCAACAGGTTCTGGTACATCTTCTTTAATGAATCTTGCTAGGTCATTCTCTTCAAGAATGAGTGCAATCCTATACTTCCAGGCACGTAAGTTTTCCACACCTTTTAGCTTGTCAACAAGCTTAGTGCTTGCAGACATCTTTACTTGGAGCTAGGAAAATGACCAAATATTGAAAATGCTTAGAATTTAATTTTGAACTTACCAGGAGGTATGATTGGCTGAGGCGAGTAGCCTGGTGCAGTTGGATTTCAAAAAATCCAAATTTTGCCCCTTCAAACTTAACCAGCGGAATTCTGGACTGGTACTTCTGGTTTTCTAGTACCTCTGGTTTTCTTGTACTTCTGGTTTTTTGGTACCGGTGAAAACTAGGGTTTCACTTTCCGGGAGTTCTATCCACTGAAAAGGTGCGTTGGAGGTGCGAAAGAGTTCCCTAGGCTAGGGCACACTTTTCTAGATGATTTTTGGGCTGGAATTCCTCTTCAATAAAAAGTCCTAATTTTCTTGTACGACAACAATGACATTTTTCTTTATCCAGTGAAAGATGCTCTCTTTAGCTTAGCTCTGAAACCATGTTAAGGTTTAAGCTATTATTAGGTTTCTTTTCAATTTACTAGATAACCATAGCATAGATAGGATCACCGAGAGAAACACAATCACAAGATACACAACATTTATCCTGGGAAACCCTCATGGGGAAGAAAACCCAACAAAAACTTCTTTAATATAGATAGCCAATACAATGCCAAGACAATAAACCAAACACTAGAGAATATCCAACACTGAGCAATGCGCCTCTCTCTCTTCCTTCTTTCGACAACCGGCAACTGCAGGTTCCTTCAAATTTGCGCACTAGATGAGTGAGTTGAGTGAGTGAACAAATGAGGCGCTGGCTTCCTTTATTTATACAAACTGGCAGGAGCTGGAAAAGGTGTCTCTTCACTGGGCATGGCCAACTTGTCTTCTGAGTGGTTAAAACCACTTTAATTAGCCTGGGGGCTGACTTCTCAATTTGCATAATATATTTAGGGTTTGACCAATCCACAAAAGGGGATTTGGTCAATTACAATGCCCGACATGATCAATCCACAAAAGGGGATTGATCTAATGAATAATAACTCAATAATAAATAGAATACTCTTTGCAGTTACAATATTTCAACACCCACCACCACCATTATAATAAAAAATGGAATCAAAATGAAATACCAAATTGACATCATCATCATGATTGTTGAACTTTGATAATAACTTGCTACTTTCAATAGGATGATGGAGGAGAAATGGGAAAGAGTAGGAGAAGAAAACATTAAAATATTCAACATAGCATAATATACTAGTTTACAACACATGGATTTAAAAAAAAAAGAATGGACTTAAGAGCCTACCTCTTTAGTTCTCCAATGGAGGTTGAATATGACCATGGCAGCATTCAAGCTCCCTTCCAAGCTTTCACAAATGGTAGCCTTCAATCTCCCTCCCAAGCTTTCCAATCTCTCTTCCAAGCTCTCTAATCTCTCTACAGCCTTCAATATTCCTTCCAAGCTCTCCAATCCCTTCCAAGCTCTTCAATCTCCCTATAGCAGCCTTCAATCTCCTCAAGAACTAGCAAGAAGCCCACTCAAAACCTCTTTAGCAAAGATGAGTGAGATGAGTGAAATGAGAAATAGAATGAGAAAAATGGAGTTAGTGAGTGTTTTAATTCTTTATAAACCCTAGCCATATCTTTTCCTCCCTTTTGGAACCTTCTCTTGGTTCCCAAACACCCTCAAAAAGGAAAAAAACTGCCCAAGAGGGCCTCACACGTGCGAGAGCGACTGAGAGCATTTGGGGAGTGCTTTTTTAACTCTTGGGAGTGCCTTGAGAGCGTTTAGGTAGCGATCCGGGAGCGCTCAGGGAGTGATGCTCCCTGAGCGCGCTCGAATCGAGCAAGGAGTGATTTTTTGGGGTTGGGAGTGGTGATATTATGGTAGTTGTGGGAGGTATCGACCTCCATGTGTAACCTCTAACTAGATTAGAATATTTTGAAAGCTAGAGAAATCCTAAACAGATGTATAAAAACCCTAGAAGACATGTTGGCTCAATAAAATAATTAATATTCAAGTGTTAGCCTCTAAAAGAAGAAGTCGGCTTGGACAAGAGACAAAGAGCACTATAAATAGAGGGCGCTTTAGTACACACTCTCACAGCTCACACATACAAGTGGTTCGCAAGTTTGGAGAAGGAGTGCAACTGCAGCTACTGCAACTGGGATTTTGGTCTTGGTTTCTGGTTTATGGACTTTCACTTTGGTACGTTATTCTTGGAGAAAGAGAGATACACTATCTCTTGGTTATCTGTTGGGTTTAGTACTACTTCCAGAATCATTCTATCTGTCAAGGTTATGGTGCTCGGGGGTGGCTGCATGCCTATGGTTGAGTGACAATATTGAAATATTGTCTATGGAAAAACGAGCACATCTCTTTAATTCTAACAGGTTATGGGCCCACACTATCTTCATACAGTCTAACCATTGGAAGATAGATTGGGAAGTTATTTGTTAAGCTTGTTATGGCACCAATTACAATTGCAGCTAGGTTTTCTAATTATGCAGCTGCAACAAACCCTAACCCTTATGTTTGGGCACTTTTGATGAAGCGTTTGACCTAATTCCTTGACATCCTAGTGCACCCTATCCTAGCGCACCTCTTGGTACCCTCAGCTAGCAAAAACACTAGGTTTGAATTTTTGGTTAAAGTCAAAGTCAAAGTTTGACTAGTCAAAGTCAACAGTCAAAGATTGACTTTTGGTCTAATTGATTTTATGGTCAAAGTTGAAATTTAGAGTTTCTAGCTTGTTCTAATCATTAATCCTTTGATTTAGTTTCTAATATCCTCTTGTCAAGATGGTATATAGTTTCAGATTGGAAGACAAGCTAGACGATGCTACAAGACTTCAAAAGTATGCACTTGTATATGCTATCCAAGTTATATCATCTAGCAAAACATGAGTGTGTTTGTAGGGAAAGTATTACAGACCTTGTCCAAGCTGTAATCTTGGATTCAGTGCATTCAGAGGAACAAGTGCACCCTCCATAGCAGTTGAGGCTTCAGGTTCCAGGTTTGATTAAATTGTTAAGCTTCAAATTTGTATATATCAAGGGTGATAGTTGCTACATTACAAATTGTGAAAGCCGTCTTTGAAAGGTTCTATTATTGCTAGGTGCAATGAATACTTGACTGCATATGAATACCATTGATATAGATGCTTATTGTACTTGTTTGCAAGATGAACTAACATTTCCTCTAGAGAGATATTTCTTGTTTGCTCTTGTTGTTCTTGTTCCAGGCATGTGCCCTTGTGAAATATGTTTGATGAACAATCTTTGCGGACGTTGTCATAGAAGAAGTTTATAAGGATGACACAATGCTTGCAACAACTACCAGATGGGCAACAATCAAAACAAATAGAAACAAACTTAAAGAGACTCAGAGGGAGTCAGACTCAGAAAGAAGTCAATAATCAAGAGAAAACTAGAATAGACTTGTGATACTTTGCAGAAAGCAAGAAGGATGCAGATGGAAGCATGGACTCTCTCAGAGGGAGGGAGCTGATTACAAAATTCCAAAAGAAGAGCATGCATATTGCTCATTCAAGGATGAAGCCGGGATTAGGACGGAGCTAATCCCCAATAATATGATTCACTGAAGAATCCGTGAATACTATGAAGTATCTGTCCATGTTCTTCATTGGAAGTAGCAACCATGATAAGCAACACGTGTTCAACTTGACTCTAGAAGAAGTCTTCTTCGAAAAGAAGCCTTGAATATCCCTGGTTGTCCATCTACATTTATGTTCCTATGGCGAAAGGAAGAAGTTAGAACCTTCGGGAAGGAAGGGCATGGAATCTATAGAAGATTCCATGTATGTAGAACAATGTATGTGAGAAATTGTGAAAAAGACTTATAAATGGAAGCATTGATAGATACAAGGCGAGATTCAGGGCTAGAGGGTTCTCCCAGAAGGAGGGAGAAGACTATGATGACAACTTGTTCCAATAACCAAATATACTTCTACCTGAGCCATTATATCTCTTGCAGTATCCATGGGTTGGAGTTTACATTAGATGGATGTAAAGACTGTTCTTCTCAACAGAGTAATTGAAGAAGAAGCATATAGAACAACCTCAAGTTTTTGAGGTATACTAGAAAGAGACCCATGTATGAAGATAGAAGAAGGCCTTGTATGGATTCAAGCAACCCAGTGCAGAGCCTCTCATGTATAACAGAAGCGTGGTGAAAACTTCCTATGACAGAGGAACTGTATTGAAATGGTTCTTCAGAAGTCCGAGACGATGGATTGCAAATCCATGGCAAACTCCCATGATGAAAGACCCGAGGAAGTTGAGAGACTCTGATCTAGTAGACCCGTCCTTGTATCAACAATTGAATGGATTGTTAAAGTATTTGGAGAATACTCAGTCAGATATTTTCTTTGTGGGACGTTTGAGTTATGATATACAACTGCATGGATTTATCGATTCAGATTGGTCAGGGAGTGCAGATAACAGAAGAAGTGCTTCTTGGATACGTTTCAGTTTGAGCCTTGCCATGATATCATGGGCTAGCAGGAAACATAAGTCTGTTGCACTCAGCACTGCAGAAGTTGAATATATTGTAGCTTGTGATGCTTGTAAGGAAGCAGTGTGGCTTCGTAACTCGGTTTCTGGACTGTTTGGTCAAGTCCTGGATTCGACCGTGATATATTGTGATAATCAGAGTTGTGTGAAACTTTCAGAGAACCTGGTGTTCCATCACAGGTCGAAGCACATTGAGATCAAGTATTATTTTCTCCATGATAGAGTCTAGAGGGGAGAAGTGGTTCTCCGGTATATCTCCACAAATGAGCAGACAACAAATATTTTGGTAAAGCCTCTGTCATAGATGAAAAGTTTGCGTACTTAAGGGACAATCTGGGAGTCATGGAGATGACTTCCTTGTTGGAAAAGGAAGTGATTACTCCCAGGTTGGGAGGGAGCACTGATATGTTAATGATATATAGACAATCATTTTCCAGTTTGGAAAATGGTCCAGGTTGGGCAGTCACTTTCCAGTCCGAAAAGTGGTCCAAGATTTCTGACGGACAGTCATTTTCCAGTTCGGAAAATAGTCTAGATCGGACAGTCATTTTCGTAACGAAAATGGTCCGATAGATTGTTGATGTACCATAGACAACGATTCCGCTTGTGGCCAGTGTGGGGGAATGGTCTAGAAAATCATTCTCCTTGGCTGTCACTCTGAGAAGTGGTCAAGCATAATGGTCCACCTCTTCGGGCAGTCATTCTTTCGAAGTTCACAGTTGTGAGCAGTTTCGAAGAATGGTCCGATATAGGAGATTGGTGCAGGACAATGATTTTCCTAGGAAATGGTTCGAACAATCATTCCCTAGGGAAGACTCATTCTCTCCAGGTTGCATTATGATTAATGTCGAAAGAATGGTCCAGCTAGGTTGAATGGTCTAGGTTCAACAATCAGGGACAGTCATTTCCTAGGGCAGACTCATTCTCTCTAGGTTGCAATGTGAATCGTGCTGGAAGAATGGCCCAGTTAGGTGAATGGTCCAGGTTCAGAAATCAGGGACAATTATTCTTCTATGCTTGGGAAGAATAGTCCAAACGACCCATGGTTGATGTTTAACTTTCCAAGGGCAGATGCTCTTCCAGATCTCATAGATGTGATTGGAGGAATGGCCTAGATGACTCAGTTTGTATCATGATATTGTTTATGCAGGATGACATCAAATGATATGATTGTTGTGGAGACTGTATGTCTCTGGATAGTAGTTGTATGCTACGGTGGTGGATATGCTCCACTAGTAGTGACTATGTGTCACTGGTTAGTAGCTATGTGCTACTAGGACTGGCTGTGTACCACAGTCCTTTCAAAGGAAGGGACAATTATTCTTCTCTGCTTGGGAAGAATAGTCCAAACGACCCATGGCTGATGTTTAACTTTCCAAGGGCAAATGCTCTTCCAAATCTCATAGATGTGACTGGAGGAATGGCCCAGATGACTCAGTTTGTATCATGATATTGTTTATGCAAGATGACATTAGATGATATGATTGTTGTGGAGACTGTATGTCTCTGGACAATAGTTGTATGCTACGGTGGTGGATATGCTCCACTAGTAGTGACTATGTGTCATTGGTTAGTAGCTATGTGCTACTAGGAGTGGTTGTGTACCATAGTCCTTTCAAAGGAAGGATAAGCAAGCGATTTGTATCCCAAGCGGATCCAGAGACGTAGCCATAAGGTTTACTACCACTAGATAGTAGTTGTGTACTACTATGGATAGACACAGTTGTGTTCTATTGGATGACATTGTAGCAATTGCATGCTATTATCTGATTGCCATGGAGACTACCACTAGTGTTGGAGATGATTGCCATCTAGATGGATAGTCAGTGTGCTAGTGGACATACATTCTCCCTGTGGAGAATTGTCCAGGTTGACAGATTGCTGATGTATCATGTAGTGGTATTTTCCTAAGGTACAGATTGTGGCCCGAATAGGAAAATGGTTCAAGATCGATATTCTCCTAAGGCACAATTATTGGCCCGATCAGATTGAATACTCTGCCCCCTAAGGACATGACGTCTCGATTAGGGTGGTTGATACGGGACCAATATTTTCTAAGACATATGGGTAGAGCTTGATCTCTATGGTACATATGACCCAATTAGAAAATAGTCCGAGACTGACATTCTTGTAGGAATGGTCTATGTAGCCCATGGCGTGGCTTTCAACATCTGGGAGGACTGATATTCTTCTAAGACGTATGTCCAGATTAGAAGAATGGTCCTTGTATCACTATGTTGAGTAAGTGACTTATTCAACATCATGCTCAATTACTCAGATGGAGTATGGCTTCCAGAGATGATGCAGTTGATGCTATTAGATGATACTGATAGTGGTGATGTTGCTCGTGAGTTGATCTACGTGATCAAGAATTAGCTTGTGTGTCTATGATGATGCTACTGGTAGAATGGTCTGTTTGTGCTCAAGACCATTACCGTCAGATACCTCCCTAGCTAGGAGGGAGTGTTGATATTATGGTAGCTGTATGAGGTATCAACCTCCATGTGTAACCTCTGACTAGATTAGAATATTTCGGAAGATAGAGAAACCCTAAACAGATGTATAAAAACCCTAGAAGACATGTCGACTCAATAAAAGATTTAATATTTAAGTGTCAACCTCTAAAAGAAGAAGTCGGCTTGGACAAGAGACAAAGAGCACTATAAATAGAGGGCGCTTGAGCTCATTTGGTCATACACACTCTCACAACTCAGACATACAAGTGGTGCACAAGTTTGGAGAAGGAGTGCATCTGCAACTACTGCAACCGGGATTTTGTTCTTGGTTTCTGGTTTATGGACTTTCAGTTTGGTACGCTATTCTTGGAGAAAGAGAGATACGCTATCTCTTGGTTATGTGTTGGGTCTGGTACTACTTCTAGAATCATTCTATCTGTCAAGGTTATGGTGCTCGGGGATGGCTGCGTGCCTATGGTTGGGTGACAATATTGAGATATTGTCTATGGAAAAACGAGCACATCTCTTTAATTCTAACAGGGAGCACATCAACACTCCTTGAGCGCTCTCGGATTGGGAAAAGAGTGATTTTTTGGGGTCGGGGGAGCGGCTCTCTGAAAACGCCCCCAGGAGGGAGCGTTTAGGAAGTGCGCTCCCAATTGTGCTTCCTGAATGCTCCCTTTGGGAGCGCGATTCATCCTTTTTGATAGAAGAGAAAGCATCAAGTAAGAAGGAGTTGTCATGTTTATCAAGCCATCTTTCTGTGAACTTCGTTTGGAAGGAATCCCATCCATTGATGGAGCCTGCTAGAAGAGCCTTGTACCATGCTCGTGCATCCCCCCTCAAGGGTTTGCATGAACATTTTCATTAATACATCTTTGTGCTCAATCTCCAGATTGTCTCTGAACTTCAAGAATGTGCTCAAATGTTCGTCTACAGTAATAGTGTCACTCCCTGAAAACTTAGGCAAGTGATCCCTATATTCTTCCGTGGTAATTGCATGCAGTTGTCCTTGCAACTGAGTCAAATCTAAAGGAGCATAAACTGTGAGAGAAAACCTCATCGACTGCCCTGCCATATTTTGCGTAGGATTTAAAATATGAGAAATAGGAGATGAAGGAATAGGTGGAGAATTTACTGAATAGTCGTTGTGATACTTATCATTGTACTGTTTGATGTGATAAGCGAAAAGGTCACCTAGGCCGTGGATACAACAACAATACCAATTGTCAGGGTTGGTGTGCTCCCAGGTGGTGTGATTGGTCTGTTTATGAATAGAAGTCCGGGCTTGTCAAGCGTCGGAAATAGACCTCATGACAGATCAAATCTAGATGATTTTCTCAAGTTCCCTAGTGGATTCCACCTTGTTTCATGTGGAGTCGCTAGGTGAGTTTTAAAATAAACAAAAGGAAAATAGAAAAGCTCACCAGTGTCGTTATTGAAATCCAGGAATGACGATGAATCCTCGACAACGACGCCAATTTGTTAGCACAGTTTTCTGCACTTAGATCTGATTTAAAACAACAATAAAATCAGCAAGAAAACTGTGTAATTTTAGAGAATATTGCCCCAAAGTGTCACCGACAGATCCCTCTTCGTTCAGGCTAGTGCTTGCCAACCTCAAGAGGGTGTCCCTAGGCCTTCTTTCTGCTGTCTTCAACCTGTAAATCTGCATAATAAACGACAAAAACAACAAAGAAGATTGTTTTGTGGTTGCGTTTAGACAACCGAAGGGTTTAAAATGTTTGGTTTAAATGTTTGTGGTGGAATCCCTGCAACGTTAACTGAGAAAAGATGAAAAGAAGGATAGAAGATGCGCTATTAAATGGCTGAAATGCACCAAAATAACATACTAAAACTTCTAAATTATGCACAAATAACATTCACAATACCAACGATATGTGAGAGCTAGATACGAGCATAAGAAGGTTCTATTTCTGAATTGCCAAGAGGTTGGTTGCACCAAAGAGGCAAATTACAAAAAATGGTTCTATGATGTGCCTTGCACTTGAGAAGAGAAGCTAGAATAGAGAGAGAGAGAAAGAAATCTGATGGACTAGGTCGTTGTTGAAGAAGATCCAACCCTGTGCCAATGGAGAAGCCTTGCTAATATAGAGAAAGGGGGTGCATATTCCAACTAAGACCCTTCTTCCAACCATGCACATGAGTGAATGAGGGAGTGAGAGATGCCATGTGTCTCAACTGGAGAGAGAAGTGATGATGCGCATCAGTGAAGCTGAGTGGGGCACCTGTGGATCCAGAGAAGAGTGGAGGTAAGTCTAAGCACTCTGAGTCTAACTGAGTTCACTGAATAGTAATTGAGGTGTCATTGAGTGAGAAGTCCATGCATGCAATCATAATTGAATGAGAACCGAGGGAGGAGAGTGGAGGCACACTAGTCCAATTAGGAGTCTAATTCCAGTGAAGTAGTCATCGAACTAGAGAGAGAGGTGCTTCACGTAAGGGGATTTGAACTAGGCACTTGTTGACACGAAACTAGCCAAATGCCTAACAACATTGGTGACAACCAATTGAGCTAACCCCTTGGGCTTAATTTCCTACACAATTATCTAAAAACATATAGGATTTATATGTCAACAGATATTTGTTCCCCAGATTTGCTATCATTGATTTTTATTTGGTATTGTTACACTAAGAGAAGCAATGTGCTCTTACAACTTGGGGTGGGAGAGATCTCCATGTATATACGTATGTGGGTAACAATAATAAAGTAAAATGGAAAAAAATTGAGATCCAAAGTTTAGACTTTATTGGCAAAAAAGGAAAAACGAAAGTGCCGACGTATAAAAGTAAGAAGATAGAGAGGAAAAAAAGAAAGATCCATTTCAATCCTAGATCTTTTAAGTGGTGAGAGGTTTGCAGATGGGTATTTTTGGATTTGTCTCGATGCTTAATAGATCTAAGGTTGAGATGGATCTATGCAGGTCATATTAAACTGGAGAGCTCTAATGTACCCAATACCTTATGTGCACTTTGAGGATATGGGGCAGTCTTTTAACCACTAAATTTCACACCAATTTTTGCTCAGTTACCATATCTCATTGTTTTGTTATTAACTAGCTGCCATATGTAGGCATGACAATACAAATTATGCAACATTGTGTAACCATTCAATTATCCATGAGACTATAAATTATAAATGCAGGCTAATACAGGTAGTCGAAATTGAATAGACTGGAAATTAATTCAAACCATGACATAAACCATAATAATTCAACAAAATGCACATGTATATTCATAAACACTTATCTATGTTGAATTGCCCACCAAGTAGTTGTAGAAGAGGGACATTCCACCCAACCATAGGCTCCCTGCCGCATCAGTTCTCTCTGCAACAGAGGCCACCCTTGAGTTGAGGCTATGAATCCACATGGGTGAACTCTTTCTATGGCTGGCTCTAATTCTTTTCTCATATCCCAATTCCCAGGTTCACAGCCAATAATTACATCCATAGCAATTCCCAACCCACAACCCTCTTTCCCATTAGCCTACACAACCCAAGGAATGTGATCCCCTTCTTTGCTTAGCAGCCCCTCAGGCTATCCCACTTCCATCCATCGCTCCAACACAGGTTGGCCAAGAAATCTCACTATTGGGATTCCAAGGATTATCAACTGTAGCTAAATTTATTTGATAACTGTGATTATCATCCATACAACCACAATTCTCACGTAATTCATGGCTACAACTTTCCATAGTTCATTGGCAACATGCTCATGGCAATTTGCTCAAGGATAATTCTCTTGATTTTCCCAACCAAAGGTTAGTTCACAACGTAATTTGTACTCCTAATAGTTTCAGTTCTTTTCTAATTTGAATGACACGCAAAAGAACATTTGAACTCCCCTTTCAAACCTTCAACACAATGATAGTTTTCTTGCATGGGAAAAAAGGTAAGGCCTAAGTTGCAAGGCATGGAGAGGCCGTGTAATCTTACAGAGACCCATGCATCTCCTTCATGCGCTAACCCCCTCAACGACTTGATAAAACAAGATTAATTAATAATTAGGGGACATAATTAAGGTGGTGAAAGGACTTTTTTTAAGTCACTTACTAAGGTCCTTGTCTTTCCCCTCTTGTGGAGTCATAACCTCTCGTTCTTTTGTCCTTCTCTTCTACAGTCAGTCATGTATTTTATTAATATTCATTGTCTAATTACAAATTACATTTGTTGACTTATTATAGTTCATGATATATATATATATATATATATATATATATATATATATATATATAGATAGATAGATATACACACAATACTGAATTGAGGATCAAAATTGGGGTATTACATGCCCATCCTCCTAGATTTTGCACCGTGTTCATGGTATATCATTATTATATACAATGATTTTTGCATCAAAATGTCAAAACAATTGCGGATATGCCTCTCACATTGCATCCTCCAGCTCCCATGTTGCTTCTTCAAGGTTGTAGTATGTTTCCATTGGACCTTTACTTGCCCCTACGATTCTATTCCAGAGCACAATGACCTTCCTATCCAATATACACATCAGATGTACTTGGAAGTCTCCTTTCGGTTATACTTAAATCAAAGTCCAATCAATGACATGGTTAGGGTCATTCACATACTTTTTCAATAACGACACATGAAACACATTATGAACTTTTATGGTAGCAAGCAATGCAAGCATGTATGCAACACATCTTATTGTATCTAGGATCTCTAAAGGTTCACATGTCTAGTTGCCAATTTAGTGTAGCTCCCCAACTTCAACAAACTTTTCTTTGGTCTCAGTTTTAGAAACACATGCTCCCCAACTTTAGATTCCCTTGGTATTCTACCTTTATCTGCATAACTCTTTTGCTTGTCTTTTGCTACTTTTAAATTTTGCCTGTTCTTGGTCATTTTCTCTTCCATTTCTTTGAGCAATTCTGGCCCAGGTACTACCGTGTCTGCTAGATTGTCCCAACTAATTGGAGTATTACACTTTTTGCCATACATTGCCTCAAATGGACTCATCTTCAATGAAGCTTGATATCTATTATTGTTGGCTTATCCATCACATACATTCTTAAAATGTCTTCAATCGATTGACTCTCTTTGTTTGCCCATCAGTTTGTGGATGATAGGTTGTACTAGAGTTCAGATTTGTACCAAAATTGCTTGTAATGAAGACCACATTATCAAACATAGAAGTTGCATATTTCCTTTAATAGTGCTCTTCATAGGTATAGTTCATTACATAGAGAAGCCCAATCCTCTTCATTTTTTGCAATCAATGCAACAACAATGGTGAGGAAGATGAACAACTTGGTTGACTAGGTATGGACTCGGTCAAGTTGGATTGGTTTAGTATCAAACTGACTGAATCATACATTGACTCGATCGATTTGGTACCAAACTGGTCATCAAACCGAGTAGAGCGTTGAGTTAGTATAATTGAAGGTCAACTCGGTCAACTCGAGTAAGTTCAAGTATAAGTTGATCGATTTTAAAAACACTGGTCTAAAATCAATGCACAATCGCAAAATCATGTCTTTCTTCTTTACAAAGAATATTGATGCTCCCCAAGGAGAGACACTTGGGCATTATACCGCCTCTTTAACAATTCTTCTAATTGCATTTGCAACTCCTTCAATTTAGGTGTACTCATTTTGTATGGAGTCCTAGATACTAGAGCAACTCCAGGCATTAAATTAATAGAGAATTTAATATCTCCTTTTGCTGGTAAACTCTGTCTCTCCAAATACATTTGCATACTCTTGCAACATTGGAAAGTCCTTGAGATTTGGGCCTATACTCTTTCCTGGCTCCTCCACATGAGTTGCATATAACTGGTGCCCTTTCCTAAAGCATCTCTTTAGTTGTAAGGATGAAATCTCCCTTATAGAAATGGGTCTTGTGTTGATGTTTTTAGTAGCATCGGATAGGTACTTCCACGTTGGCCTGTGTCTAGCATGTGGGTGTCGTCCTAAATGCTTCTCAGAATCTTAGGAGACTCATTTTATGTAAGTGAATGTACTTTTGTAATAAAGTGAGTTTAATTTAATTAAATGCCTAAGTATTTGGCATTAGTAATTAAATTAAGTCCTAGCCGTTAGATCTAAAGTGAACATGAGATTAGATCTCAACCGTTGATCACTTTAGGAGATCTAGGGTTTTGGACTTAGGGTAAACTCAAGGTTTTAAAAGACAACCTATGTGAGAGGATGAGATACATTGATGGTACACAAAGAGTGAGTAAACATTCAGGTGTGCAGGGGTAGGGGCCGAGGAAAGGGTGTAAAGGGGTCATCAAGGGAAGTAGCAACCAACAAGATTGAAGGACTGCTCTTGGGTAATAGGCTAGGCTATTTGCTGCATTTATATTTCCTCAAAAGGGCCATTATCCCAGGACGAGAGCTCTGATTTTCTTTAATAAAATCATCACATGTCTGGTTTTCCCTTCGGGGTTTTTCTAGGGGTTATTTACCCAAAAATCTTTGTTCAAATGTGTTTGGTTTCCGTTTAATGTTTCCGCTGAATTTATCGTTAATAACCTGTCTGTACTATTATTTAGTAAATGTGATATGCACTGACGAGATTATGGCAGCAAGGAAATTTTTTGTTTTCTCATGTCTGTTGAAAGGTAATAATAATAAAAAAAGGACAACGTACATGTCATACATACGCCAACCGCTGTACGATCATTTGTTGTAGAGAAATCGGCCCTGCAAAGATCGCACGACTCGTTGATTGCCAACAAAAAAAGACTGGTGGTTGAGCAAGTTGAAGAGAGACGACATTGTGTTGAGTATCAGGAGCTTAGGCCGATAGCGAACGTTGGGACATTGTTGAGGAAGTGTCGTCGCGAACCACCAACCAACGCGGGTGAAGGGTTAGTCGTGTGCTGGAGGAGATAGAGGTGGTGACAACACTAGGAAGTTGTAGATTGCAATAGCGCATAGGTTGATCAACATGACGTGGATGTCGTGTGTAGGAGATAACTGTCGGATGTACAGTGTGGGTAGTCGCCAAAAGAAAAAGGGAGATGTAGTTGAGTGTACGAGCTGCCGTGAAAGAAAGATGTCGGCAACAAGAGGGTGTGACTACCAAAGTGTAGCTAGCTGCCACCAATGCAGAGGGCTAAATTAGTAGTTGACTGAGATAGCCATGGCCGTGGATCTGTGTGGTGAATCTGGCATTTATAGCAGTGGCCAGTTGTCGAGGGAGATCCTAGAGAGTTGTCGGCAGATCCTGGCAGAGGAATCCGCCACAACAGTCGAGTGGGATGCGAGCAGACAAGAACCGTGGATGTGGAGGCTGAACTGTAGCAACAACGTGCGGTTGGGTGCAATCAACCGCACAACAGAGAAGACGACTGCACGCACGGTGGTGGCAACATGTGACGACGGTTGGGGCAGAGAACGCTGTAGACAGTGTTCGGACGTACAAAGTTGACTGAGGTTTGACAACCACAGCGGATGTGAGCTAGAAAGAGGGTCGAGCCATTGCAAACAACTACCGGGTAAAGTAAAACAACGACCACAACTAAGCAGCTGCCGGTAGGGTCGTTGGTTAGTCGACCAGGTTGCCAGTGAGGAAAGCCATGACAGTTGGGTAGTCTCAGGTCAGCCCAAAAAACTATCGGGCAACGGGAAGACACATCATGCAGCAGGTTGAGATAGCCAAGCAACGTCCAAAAGGACTCGGGCAACAACAGAGGGTTGCAAGCAACCCCGAGCAGCTTTAGGCAGGGGTTCAGGTAGCGGGTCTCGGGTAGGGATCCATGCAACTAGTAAAAGGTCTTCGAAGACGGGTCCGAGCAATATGGCAAGGATAACTTCAGTTTTAGAGGGAGCAACCATGGTAGTAGATCTCACAATAAAGAAAGAGCTACCTCCGAGTGGTGGAAGTACCTTCCTAGTTAAGGAGTGTTGATGTTTTTAGTAACATCAGACAAGTACTTCCACGTTGGCTTATGTCTAGCATGTGGGAGTCGTCCTAAATGCCTCTCAAAATCTTAGGAGATTCACTTTATGTAAGTGAATGTACTTTTGTAATAAAGCGAGTTTAATTTAATTAAATGCCTAAGTATTTGGCATTAGTAATTAAATTAAGTCCTAGCCGTTAGATCTAAAGTGAACGTGGGATTAGATCTTAGTCGTTGATCACTTTAGGAGATCTAGGGTTTTGGACTTAGGGTAAACTCAAGGTTATAAAAGAGAGCATATTTGAGAGGATGAGACACAATGATGGTACACAAAGAGTGAGTAAACATTCATGTGTGCAGTGGCAGGGGCCGAGGAAAGGGTACAAGAGGGCAGCAAGAGAAGTAGCAACCAACAAGATCGAAGGATTGATCTTGGGTAATAGGCTAGGCTATTTGTTGCATTTGTATTTCCTTAGAAGGTCCATTATCTTAGGATGGGAGCCCTGATTTTATTTAATAAAATCATTACAAATCTGGTTTTCCTTTCAAGGTTTTTCCAGGGGCTATTTACCCAAAAATCTTTGTGCAAATGTGTTTGGTTTTCGTTTAATGCTTTCGTTGAATTTATTGTTAATAACCTAGCTATACTATTATTCAGTAAATGTGTTTTGCTTGGAATTAATAATCGGGTTCTAGGTTAAGAGAAATTAACATCTTGGAATGCCTTTCACTATTCTCTGCTTTCCTTCTTCATTACGACAAGTGAAAGTCGGATTATGACAGTCTAGGACAACATGATGCACATCCAACCAATCCATTCCAGTAAGAACATCATATGAACCAAGTGATATTATGTTCAAGTTTGCAACAGTGCTAACGCCATCCATATTTAATAGGAAGCCTTTGACAATATCATTAATTTTTCTTTTAGTTCTAGTAGCCATTTGGACCAACCATGATTTCTCATGCTTCTTTTCAAATGAAATATTTCAACCAAATAAGGGGCAATGTAATTATGATTGGCTCCTGAATTTGTTAAAATTGCAATAGGTTGACTGGTAATCTTACCTTCAACCTCAATTGTGTTGGATTAATGGTTTGCCTGTCGGTTTTCCAGGGCGACATATATTCTTTGAATGTTTCTGCCCACATCTTCCACTGTAGTTGGCTCTTGTATGTTGTGCATTTTCCTCATTCTGCCCTCCTTTTGAGGGCAATCTTTGTACAAATGATCTCCTTCACATCCCCAACATTTTATTGGTTGCTTGCCCTTTTCCCAAGGATTTTTCCATCTTAGTTCCACTTTGAGCTGGCTGGCTCTACTGATATGTATTAGTATTGTTCTAGTAGAAATGAGGTTGAAATCCCTTCTTCCTTTGATCTTGCTTGTCCTTTTTTTTTTTATCTCTCCAAGACTTCTGAATATTTTCTCTAAATAAGAACATCATATGAACCAAGTGGTATTATGTTCAGGTCCGCAACAATGTTGACACCATCTATATCTAAGGGACAACCTTTGACAATCTCATTAATTTTCCTTTTAGTTCTAGTAGTCAATTGAACCATCCATGATTTCTCATGCTTACTTCTTTTCAAATGAAATATTTCAACCAATTCAGGGGCAATGTAACTATGGCATGCTCTTGAATCAATTAAAAATGCAATAGGTTGATTGGTAATCTTACCTTCAACCTCAATTATGTTTGGACTGATGGTCTGCCTGTCAGTTTTCTAGGGTGGCATATATTCTTAGAATGTTCTTGCCCACATCTTCCACTATAGTTTCCTCTTGTATGTTGTCCACGTTCCTCATTCTGCCTTTCTTTTGAGGGCAATTTCTATACCAATGATATATTTCACATCGCCAACATTTTATTGGTTTCCTTGCCCTTTTTTCCAAGGATTTTTCCATCTTACATCTAGTTCGAGAGGGTTGGCTCTACTGATTTGTATTAGGGCCCTTCTTGAAGAAGGGAGGTTGAAATTTCTTTTTCCTTTGATCTTGCTTGTCATTTTTCTTATCTCTCCAAGACTTTTGAAGATCTGGTTTGCCTTTGCTCTGGTCATAGAAGTATTTGGCCTTTTTAGTTGTCTCTTCAAGAGTCTTAGGTTCATCAAATTGAATTTTATTTTTGTAGAATGCATGCAACCCACTTAGGAATCTCATCTTTTTATCTTTGCGTTCTCATCTTTAATATAGCTAATATACCTCAACAACTCTAAAAACTTCTCATATTCTTCCATAGTCATATTTCTCAACTTGAGTTCGAACAATTCTCGCATCTTCTTGTCATAGTAGTGCTCAAAAAGGCATTGGTGCTGGAAATACTTCTTGAATTACTTCCAAGAAATTCTCCTCTCATTGATGTGCTTAACTTGCGTTAGTTTGTCCCACCAAATAAAATCTTTCTCCTGTAGGTTGTATATAACAATTTTGGCTTCTAGATTGGATGATTAGTTATGTAGCTTAAATTACTTCCTTATTCCCAACAACCAAGCTTTAATATCCTTTCCCATCTTGTTTTCACCATCAAAGGTTGGTGGCTTGATCTTCCCAAGCTCTCCTTGCAATTGGTTTTGCCCATACCTTCTCCTTCGATGTTTGAATGGAGACACTTCTAGGCTATTATGCGATTCTTTGGGTGCATATGTCTCCCTCCCTGAATATGCTAGTGAGTAATGATGCCATCGAGTTCTGGTAGCACTTCTTGAGTGCTAAGATCTTCGACGGTCTCCTCTTCTTGAATGGACTTTGCCTTCTTCCTCATACCTTGAACCCGATCCATTCTTCATTTGCTTTTGCAAATGATATAAGATCTGTAGTAGTTGAGTGTTCATATGATTTTGCTCCTATTGAGCTTTCAACATCCTCTCATTATCAACTCTATAGCTCCACACCTCCATCTTCAAGCTCCTTATAGTTTCAACCAATTCTTATGACTCCATTCTCTTTCTATGTTTGTTAGACTCAATCTCTTTTACATTGATATTTAAACCTCTAACTTCTTCTTTGTGGATGTCAAGTCTTTGTCCATCCTACATGTCTCCTCTTCAATAATATTCTTCAATTCTGTTCTTTACTCGTCCTTGTTGTAGCTACGACTTTGCAAGAAGTGTGCATACCAATAAAACTATTAGATACATCTCAATTCTAAGTCTGTAGCATTTTCTTTCAATTGCTGGGAATTATGCACTTCTCCAAGAATCGAGCCATCAAAATTATTCCCCTTTGATTAATCGTCCAGTGACCACATCCATACCCAATCGGGCTTCTAAGTTGGAAGTTATGGATCTATACAATCCTTTCTCGTCATGGACATTTTGTTAAACACTTAGTTTACAAACTGCATTTTCCTAAAATTTTCATAAAGCTAGCTTTGAAATTTAGGCTTTTCTTCATGTATGCCTCCATAACCTACCCTTACTCTAAAATCCTTCCAATTGGGTAGTTGTAGTACTCAATTCAACATTTGCAAAATTCAAACACTATTTGCCCCAATTTTTCTCATGGAGAAATTTCGTCAAATACTTGTCACACAAACTGCAATTTCTTCATAACAATTGACTTCTAGGCCATACATCTCCAATGTTGTAACTAGTAGCTTTGATACCATTCTGTAATGTACCTAATACCCTCTATGCACTTTGAGGATATGGGGTACTCTTTTAACCACCCAATTTCACACTAATTTTTGTTCTGTTACCATCTAAGTCACATGGTTCGTGTTCGAGTTTGGGTTCGGGTTCGGCAACGATTATGTTCGATTCGGCTTCAAATTTTCCAATAAGGTTTGAATGAGGTTTGGCTATATATATTGAACCCTAATGAAACCTTGTCCCAAACCTCAATAAAATTCTCCTTCAAATTCGTCCTAAGGTTCAAATTCAGGCACACATTCGAGTTCGTTCAGGTTCGGCATTAGATTCGGTGAACATTGAGGTTCACCGAATTTCGAACCTCAAGCTTTAGGTTCGGCGAACCCTGTGACTTAGGTTACCATATCTCATTATTTTGTTATTAAAAAACTATCATATGCATGATAGTACATATTGTGCAACATAGTGTAACCATTCAATTATCCCTGAGACCATAAATTATAAATGTACAAGCAATCAAAACTGAACATACTGGAAATTAATTCAAACCACGACATAAACCATAATATTTCGGTATTAATTTAACACAATGCATAGGTATATTCATAAACACTTATCTGTTTGGAATTGTCCACCATCTGGTTGCAGAAGAAGGACGTTCCACCCAACCATAGGCTCCCTGCTACACCAGTTCTCTTTTCAACAGAGGCCACCCTTGGGTCGAGGCTATGAATCCACAAGGGCAAACTCTTCCTATGGTTGGCTCTAATTTTCTTCTCGTAGCCCAATTACCAGGTTCACAGTCAATAATTACACCCATAGCAATTCCCAATCCACATCTCTCTTACCCATCAACGTGCACAACTCAAGGAATGTGATCCCTCTCTTTGCTCAACAATCCCTTAGGCTATCCCACTTCCATCTAGGGCTCTAGCATAGGTTGGTCATGTTGCCCCATGTTTGCAGTTAAACCAGAAGGCCAACTTATTAGTTTTTGATACAACTGCCAAAGTTAACGGATCCATGGGAGGCTGTTAAACCATGTCACAAGTCCCGAAGGAGGTGCTAATCACCAAGTCAACAATCTCCCCCTCAACACCTACTGAGGTATTCGACACCAATCGAGCGGACTCAAACCCGCGACCTTTTGCTTTGATACCAATTGTTGGTCCATGTTTGCTGTTAAACCAAAAGGCCAACCTATTAGTTTCCGTTACAACCGCCAAAGTTAATGGATCTATGGGAGGCTGTTAAACCATGTCACGAGTCTTGAAGGAGGTGCTGACCACCAAGTCAACAGGTCAGGAAATCTCACTGTTGGGATTCCAGGAATTGTTAGCTGTAGCTAAATTTACTCAATAGCAGTGATTATCATCCATACAACCATAATTCTCACTTAATTCTTGGCTATAACTTTCCATAATTCATTTACAACATGCTCATGGCAGTTTGCTCAAGGATAATTCTCCCGATTTCTCCAACCCAAGGACAGTTCATAGCATATTTCAAACTTTTGATTGTTCAGGCTCTTTTAATTTGAACAACACCCAAAGGAACATTTCAACACCCCTTTCAAACCTTCAACCGAATGATAGTTTGCTTGCATGGGTAAAAAGGTAAAAATTAAGTTTCATGGAATGAAGGGGCCACGTAACCCGATACAGACCCACATACCTCCTTCATGTGCTAACCCCCCTATGGCTTAATAAAACAAGATTAATTAATAATTAAGGGACATAATTAAGGTGGTGCAAGGACTTTGGGTTAAGTCACTTACTAAGGTCCTTTCCCTCAGTCTACTTAAGCCCCCTTGTCTTTCCCCTCTTGTGTAGTCATAGCTCCCATTCTTTTGTCCTTCTTTTCTGCGGCTGTTGATGTGTTTTACTAACATTCAATTTTTGGTTACAAATTACATTTGCCGGCTTATAACCATTCATCATGTATATACATAATACTGAACCGGGGATCAAAACTGGGGTATTACAAGAGCATTTAGATTTTGAAAGCAATCTTCCTTCCAGCTTCCCTACTGTCAATATTTTTTGGTGGTGTGATCCTTTATATTAAAGTTGAGAGCATTTATTGCTACTGTCGTTTATAGCTACTTCGAATGTTATTTGTCCTTCAGATGAAATATTTTTTATGTTCTTAGCACAAGACATGCATATGGAAAACTGTATTGTTTACAATCATCTAAAACTTGAATCTATTAACTTGAAGCACAGCTTCAGGCAAGGGAATTAATTGGTTGTGCATTAGCATTCATAATCTGTTTTGTAATGCTTGCATTCCTTCAAATTATAGTAGATACATTGTGGTGTGCAGTTCTTCAAATTATAGTAGATGCATTGCAGGTGTGCATTTCTTCAAATTATAGTGGATGCATTGCAGGTGTGCATTTCATGTGAGTGATATAAATACACTATATATGATGGACAGAAGCAAACAAACTTGCTAGGATTCATTTGTTTGGACGTATAATCTTTCCCTCAACATTTCATAAGATTTGACACACTGTTTGGTTTTTGCAGCTTGGTAGTCTCTTATCTATTGCTATTCTTGTTCTTCCTGGTACATTGTATTTTATTAACAACACATTGTCAACATCATTAAGAAGGTGTCCACCCTAGATGTTGTGCGTTGGAAAAACAATTGGCAAGAAATATTTGAATCACATTTTCTTCTGTGCTTGTATCTTCATATTCATGAGTTGAAAAAAGTTGCTTGGGACGCTGTCATTTTCTGCCTTTTATGACATTTAGAACTATATCCAATCATATCTTTTAACCGGATTTTGATACAAGATAGGTTGTCCTATTTGGAGAAAATTTCTTATCATTGTCTAATTGATGGATTGTCTTTTCAGGTCAGCAACACCTTGCAAGTGTACTGGTGATACGCGGGGTGAATATGCCTATGATAAAGATGGCCTGCTCATTCCACGTCTAGCTTATAATGTATGAACAAAACTAAAAATCTTTTCTCATTCATAGCATTATGATCTAGTTATCAATTCAGTCTTGTTTCACGGTCATTACCTTACATGATGTTTGGCAATCTTACAAATTGATCCTGATGTTAGGAAACACACATGAAGCTAAGTTGTATGGTACTACTGATACAGATATGATATCTGAAACAGATACGGCCATTTTTTAGAAAATCAGGATGTGATATGGCTAGGATGTGTCATACATAGATATATATATTCATATATTCCAAAGACAAAAAATGATTTGTTCTGTTTATCAAAAACAATGGTTCAAGGCACAAGAGTGCTTACAATACTGCACATAGTGCACAAATCAGGAAAACATCCTCAAATCCTGAACCCTAAGGCTTGAAAAAGAAGTCTGAAGACAATGGCTCCAATGCAGGGGAAAAAACTCAAGATAGCTCCAAATATCAAAATACCAAATTTCACTTCCATGTAGGGGAAAGCCAGAAAACCAAGAAGAAATTGGAGAAATCTCAAAGATGGAGAGAAAGGCTGCCATAATTGGCATTGGGTCAAGCTACATGATCTAACTGTCACCGAGATTTGGATTGTTATTGGAGAAGGGTTCCATATCAAGTACAAACCCTAGAGCCATCATTGGCTAGGAAAGGTACTACCAAGAGAGCGACATGGAGTGCAGTCGCAAAACAATCAGATTTTCCTCATCGCCAAGGGGGGAGATGATCCAGTTCAGATAATGCACTAAATCCACAGGATCCATTTACCTTAGCATCTCGAAGACAATAGGTCCTCCCATTGAATGGAGTTAAAGGTAGAAAATGAGCTCTCCAATACATGCCAATCTTCCAAGAGTGCAGCACATAACATGGACCTAAGCATTGCGATTTGAAACGTAGAAGATACACAATGATCAAAAAGGAAGCCCCCATAAGCTGTCTGCCAATGGTGGATTTCAATAGTCGCTGTGAGGGATCTTAGATCCATGAGATCGACCATAATTGCCCCCCCAGATTCTTTGCTTAGTCCAATTGCTTTCACAATGCTTAGGAAATATATACAATTTATACTGTAGACAATCTCAACACAGGCTCTTCTCAAAGATGTTTATAAGCGTCCAACTGTGGGTGACGATGGTCAACTCCTCCTCGTAACAGCATGTTAACCATTTTGCTCTCTTTTACACACATACACACATGTATATCTTCCAAGGAATACCTTGCGGGGAAACCCAAGGGATGCTTACCCACTTTCATGGTTGGCATCCCTAGTAACTTGTTAGTGTAGACTAGTGTGCCTCTCCAAGGGGATTTGATCTGAACACCTGTTGGCATAGAACTAGCCAAATGCCCAACAACACTAGTGACAACCAATTGAGCTAATCCCTTGGGCTGTTTTATGTGTATATATTATATATGAAAAAGAAACCAAGAGACTAAAAATTTAGAATACCATTCAATAATTTCAGATTTGGAAATAAAGCCAAAAAGAGTTATCATTAAAAGAGGCCCAAGCCCTCTATTTATGACTTGACCTGTAAGAAATTATTGTCATCCATCTTCTTTTAAATGTTTCTTATTGTGTTTTTTCTTCTTTATTTTAGTGATTGAAAATTTGGTTGAAACCACTGAAATGTTGACCAAAATGGTTGAAACCATTGATACAATGTTTCAAAAATTTGAAACGTGATTAAAATGTTTCAGCTCTGTTTTAGAGGCATTTCATCCAAGGGAACGTTTTCAAAATGTCGAAATGTGTTTCGAACACCTCTAGCTAGAGTTTTTTGTAATATAGCCCTAAACTTATGTTTTTTAGGATTTGATCTATTTAGGAGATAGATTTAATATATCTATAGTTTTTGTTGATTTAATATATCTCTAGTTTTGTGGATGGAAATTGTATATTTTTAGATTTTGGTAAAACTTCTATTTAATTTTATAACTCCTGGTGATGTCGGAGGAGCAAACAATGAGCCCAACATTAAAATATTACTAAGTGTACTTTTATATTATGTGATCATATTATATCAAAGTTAGCAACTCTAAATATGAAAAATATGTAACTATTAAATGTTAAGGTTAGTGTTAAGTGGTTGATGTTGAAATCTCGAGAATCAGGCAATTAATGCAAATTCCTAAATTTCACCTCAACCTTGAGGTTTCCTGGATGTATTCCCTGTGAACGTACAACCTTAAGGCTGATCTGAAATTTTAAACTATCACAGCAAATACTTAACATCACTTCAACCCAAATCACAAGGCAGCCCAAGAAAATAGATACCAATCAAGTGTACTTCAAAGCCAACAAGTTACAGCGCTTAGGGCACACTTTTCAAGGCATATAACAGATCTAAAAGGTCTTATTACAGCAGATTATAACAATGGTAAATTTACTCCTTTATCTATAAGATATGTTTTACATCACTTAACAAATTCAGCAATATATTATGTGAAATCAGCATGTACAACTAGTGCTAGATTCTACTCAATCACGAAGATAACATAGGTTGAAAATCAAGTCTGCAAGTACACAACATTTGTACAACTGGAACGTTTCATATATATATATATACCCTAACTAGGGAGGACATAGAAAAACTCTAGCCATCAACTCCTCCTAGCTAGGAATCACTCCTAACCAAAGTTAATTTCTCCACCAAAGGTCTTCAAGAAGCTAGCATCAACACTGGCAAGTCCTCCTTGGCACACATACTTGCATCCCACAAGTGTACAAGACGTCTGCATTTCTCTTCTTCACAATAAGCACACCAAGTAGCACTAGGGTTTCCAAATGCCACAAAACCCTATTCCTCTTTTCTCACGAATGTTTCCTTTGCACCTCTAGGGTTTATCACAAACCCAACTCTTCTTTGCCTCCTTAGGGTGAAACCCTTACCATAGACTTTCCTTTGAACTCCCTTCAAGAAACCAGTGTCCAAGACAAGGAGAGAAAATATACATGAAGACAAGTTTGACCTAGTCTCACATCTCTAATTAAAGAGTGTGAGAACAAGAGTGAACAAGTACAAGCGAGTGAAATGACTCTCTCCTCCCTCTATTTATATTAGAGGTGAGGGAGGCCTACAATCATAAAGTGGATCAAGTTCACAACAAGCAACCTATCTGATGACTTAATAAGCCCACATGTGGAGCACTCCAACTTCAAGTGATACATGTCAAGCTCCAAGGTGATTATGTCTGACAAGCAAGGCTCCAATGCCGAACTCTCCTCAAGCAAGGCCCAACACTCCTCCAAAGGTCTTCAAAGCTCCGATGCACCTTCTAAGCCATATGTACCTCTGGGTCCATCCAAGCTACATGATCACTCCTCAATCTAGGCATCAAGCCAAGTACAAGCCTCGATGCAAGAAACCAAGTGTCCCCATGCCATCTAGGGATGAACATTGTCCTTTTAGCAAGAAATTCCTCCTCCTCCAAGGCAAGTCCTCCTTTTAGAAAGCAACCCACTCCACATGTGGACATCATGAAGAATGTCATCATGCTATCTAGGGCTCCAATGATCCAAGGAGGAATGCCACACAAGCACCAAGACAAGGCATAACAATCAATGAGGAAGCCAACTCCAATGTGTATTCCATCACGATACAACCAAGGGTGATCCATGGACCATGCACCCCATATCACATGAAGCATCCCAAGCATGGTGTAAATACCTTCAAAGTAACGTCGAAATTTAACAGTTAAACCACCTTAATGGCCCTATAGAACTATTAATATTGTATCAAGGAGTTGATGTATTTGAGAGACATACAACAACCTATCTATGGGTAGATTGATTTGTTGTGTTGTCATTTAGTATATTTGAGTATTATTCTCTTCACTTTCAGCTGAGGGTTGTAAGGTGTTGTTAGCACCCTCTTCTTCACTGCTTCGTTGTGAAAGGCATCAAAGTCCTTGGAGGTGAAATCTCCTCCATTTTCAAACTTCAACACATTAATCTTCTTACTTGTTTAATTATCTACGAGAGATTTAAACTCTTGGAACTCGCCGAGTACTTCATCCTGTCTTCATACAGTAAATACAAGTTTTTTTAGAGGAAGCATCAATGAGAAACATAGTAAATGTTCCCTATCGGTGAAGTTGACATCATTGGTCCAAATACAAGTTTTTTTAGAGGAAGCATCAATGAGAAACATAGTAAATGTTACCTATCAGTGAAGTTGAAGTCATTGGTCCACATATGTTTGAATGGATTATATCAAGAATCCCTCTTGGTCTATGTTCACTGCTTGGGAAAGCAATCTTGGCATGCTTGTTGAGCGCACAACCCTTGCATGCTCCTATCTTTGTGATCTTGAAGTTCAACAATCCTTGCACTATGTTCTTCAAGAGAGGTAATACTCCATAGTACATGTGACCAAATCTCATGGAAAAGCTCTCACAATTTGTCACTGTCATGTACTAAAGCTCCATGTTTGATCGAATCAATTAGCAACCTATAAAGGCCACCTTCTTGCACACGTCTGGCCAAAACATGACTCATGTCCTGATTGTGATCTCTAATAATAACTAAACTCAACGACGCACCTAAGATTTGTCATGGTTGAAAGAGAAGATTCTTTGTTAAAGTATGAACATATAAAATGTCATCCAAAGTATGAACATATAAAATGTCATCTGGCTCAAGAACTGCCTAATGGCATGTGAAATGAGATAAAACCCATTCCTGTAATTGAATAAGTGGCATCATCGCCCAACTCCACTTGTATGTTGACCTCTTGTTCTTGTAGTTTGCTGAAATCCTTCTTGTTGAAGTCATCTGTCTAGATGCTCCAATGTTCTTTTACCACCCTACAGTAGAGATGGTGTGAGTGGAAGGGCGTGAAACCATGGAGAAGGTTGTTTCAAGCTTGGATGCTAACTCATCCATTCTTCCTGAAGCTTCTTCACTACTTGCAATTTGCTTATACTGCTGTTGCTTGCCCTTCCCCTTCTTCTTCACAAAATGTTGAGATGCATAAAGGTCCATCTTGTGGCACTTGAAACAATTCGTGTGACTCAAGTCTCTCTTCTCTTGATTCAAAGAACCCAAATCTTCTTTCTTTCCCTTCTGACCCCATTTTGATTGTCCTCTCTTATTGCTACTCACTTTCTCGTTAAGGGCTAGGTTTTGGAACTCCTCCACTTTGGATAAAACTATCTCTATCCTTGTCTCCTCTTGGATGAAATCATCTCAAAGCTTCTCAGGGTTGGGCAGCGTCTCATGAGCACAAGCACCTTGAACAAAGGGTTCCCAAGATGAAGAGTACCCATTTAGTGCTATGGTTACAAACTCTTCATTCGTGACCTTCATCCCTATGGTAGTGAGATGATCTCTTAACTTAATGATCTTCATCAAGTAGATAGCCATCGTGTTTGTGTCACTCTTGCATGTGGCAAAAAGCTTGTTCTTTGGAGGCATTTTGCATGAAATATTCACACTATGATACAGAGTGATGAAGGCATCATACATATCCTGAGATGACTTCTTCTACGCAATGAGAGGGATCAAGTGGTTCTTCATAGAATCAAGAATGATTCTTTTTGCTTTGGGCGCCTTCTTGTCATGTTCATTCAATTGTATGAGATAGGTAGTGATTGTAGCTTCCCTCGACAAAACACCAAATTTCAACCTCCTCCAACAATGTTTGTACTCTCCACTTCCAAGGTGTAAAATTGGAAGTGTCGCGGTCGAACTCTTCGAGATTGAGACTAGTCATTCCTGCAACTTTTGAAACTCACCTCAACCAAATAGATTGACCAATAACAAATTAGATCAACAACCTATCATAGGTGTAGAGAAACACTCCAATCATTGGAGCTACATAGATATCTCACCCACAAGCCCTCATAGGTTTGTGTTTTTATCTCAATTATGAACCACTCCAATCTCTAGAGTCTTTGAGCATAACACCCATTGAAATCTTTCAACAACTCCTTGTCACATGAAACAACCCACTCCATACATGTATTCTTGGAGGATTTCAGATTTGTAGCTTTGATACCATGTGAAATTTTTGACATGTGGGTATGGGACGGGAACAAGGATGGGTATGAGGAATACGATCCTCTGGTATGAGTACCCATGCTACTTAGCTGAAAATTATTGCATCAAGCACAAAATCAGAATCACACATCTGTCTTATGTATTAATTGAAAGAAGAAAATAGATTGCAAAGACTTAAACCCTATCTCAGTAATTGTCCCAGTGGAAAGCCCTACCTCTCCTTTATAGACTAGGAGAGTTAGGGTCTACAAAAATAGAACCATCTTATGAACAATGCCCAAGTTAGGAAGACAAACCTAACCCTACTCACTACCTAGAAGAGCACCCAAGTATGCATGAGAAAGCTGCCTAGAAATCGTACAATACCTAAATAAATCTTTTATCAAATACCAAATGTACTCATGAACATGCTTTTAGCTTGCTGCCCAAACAATTTCACTTATTGAGTTTTCTAATTTTTAATTAAAATCGCATGAAACAACAGTTAATAAATCTAGATTTAATGTTCATCTGACCTCCTATGCTTCACATAAAAGTATTAGATCACTTAGGGATGCCCCTTGTGGTTACAAAGCACCTAATTGAAGCGCAGAGAGATTTTGAACGAGGTGACATTGGTTCATAATCTTATAGTTATCCAAACTTCTCTTTGGTTTCTTGATAGGAATTTCTAGGTGATAACGAGGCTTATAAAAGATACTACATAAAATATTTAAATTTTAATAAAAAAATTCTATATTCGTGTACATCAATGCAAATCCGAACCATCAGACAACAAATATGCAAAATTTTCTCATGTATATAGCATGTAAGGGTGAATATAGCAAAATGACACCAAGTATGATACTTGTCTACGCCAAAATATATTAACATTGAGTCTCTAAATGGCTCTAGAATCCAAAAAATATCATACTCCAACAAATCACCACAAAATATCATCAAAATATGCTATCCAAAATCAGCCCACAAATAGTCCCAAATCAACTCCAAGCTTGCATTGAATCAAAGCTCTTTGTCACAATGTTCAAATCTCCAAATGCTCACAAATGATCCATGATGAGAGTGTTTTCTGGTAATAATTTTTCCTATTACTCACTAAGTTCCATATACTTAGTTCAATTGCTTCTCGAACCAGTTTGTGTACATTGGTTGATAACCAACTCAGGGAATGTACCCCTTGATCTGAACCCTATGTAGTAATGAGGTGGCTAATCTCATTACAAACAAATGTACGCTATGGCTTTTTATTGTTTGTTCCATGCAAGAGTTCAATGCCTATGTTTCAGTCATACGATTCTACAATCCCCCAACCCCCAGTATGTAAAAGACCAAGGTTGCATTGTTTTATTTCATATAGCGCTAAAATGTTGAAATGCGGAAAAGTTGTTATCCTTTGTTCCTAGATCCATCTCCTTTTTTCCTCTCACTCCCTGTGCAATTGCCCGTGTTTAGAGTCAAGGGTTTTTCAGGCCTTAGCATATATTTCATACTTCGCATACTTTCTATATGTTTCTTTTTATAGGAGCCATTTTGGTGCTCCCGCTTTGTAATGACATCATTATGCTTAGCAGTCCCATTGACCTACTCTTGTGGTCATAAAATTATCTTATCTCATCTATAAGATTGATTCTTTTTAAAGATTCTAGTCATTGGATGCCTATCATTATATTTGGTAAATTTTCTTTTCGTTTGGATAGTTTTTTACTATCTAATTTATGATCTTATAGAAGAAATGTGTAGGAAATCCTATTGTCATTTGTTTCTTTAGTACTCATATTTTTTTATTGGGCTTGCTATTTTGCAGTATTGCTCTTTGGATGGGAGGAAGAATCGAACGTGAGTATTGCTAATCCCTAATTGTGTAATTTACACATGGTAGTATTGCTTTTGACATTGTTAAACATCTTTTGCAGAAATTATTTGATCTTTGTGTGCGATTCTTGTTTAGATGTATGAGATTCTTAGGAGTGAAAATTGTTGTTTTGTCCTATGGGGGATCTACACGAAAATAATGTGAATGTTAGGTATAGGGTGAATTGTTTGATTAATTTTGTGTTATTCACTGTCTAATGATAAATACATGTATATTGATATCTCTCATGAGAGACATAAGTTGGACAGCACTACTATGTAAACATAAAAAGACATATGACTTATATAAATCACTTAAGTCAGTTTACTTTATTATGCCAACTAATACAAAAGTACTAAGCTACATAATGATACATTATAAAATGACCATTATTAGAACTTAAATTCTATCAACCTCCCTTAATGGTCATATGGGAAACTACCTCAACCTTTTTCCTTGGAATACAATTCATTCCACTCTCAAACCCATAAGCGAGAATGAGATTGCTAGTACTTGCCAGCACCACCAACAATTGGGTCACGAAGAACACCAATCAACATTTGGCTCACGAAGAGCAAAACATGTCACAAATTGGATTTGAACTCGGGTGGAGAGGATAACATTCATCCTCTCAATTGCTCGAGCTAGACCCAATTGACAGAAAAATGTTTGGAAACGTCTCGTCCCACCCTCAAGCACTTAAGTCAGAGTGAAATTGTTGGTACCTTGCTAGTCCCAATCAGCCCATGTGGTTAAATGTGTCACAAGCAGGATTTGAAGTTGGACGGGCATGATAACAACTTCTCTGCTCTAGCTCATTGTTTGGAACATGCCTTGTTTTGTACATGAAGTCATTTTTTGACAGAAAAACTATATAATATAAATAAAGATCAATATTGTATGTTGGAATACAACTTCAGCTATTGTGTGAAAAATGAAATAATGTCCTCTATTGTTTTTTGGTTCTAACGAGTCTTTTTAAAATAAATCTTTTTTGTTCTAATTCTTGATCATTCCTTTTCTGCACTGCCAGGGACTTTATTACCGAGTGCAACGTATCTTGCCCTTGTGATTTTTTGTCATGTGGCAATCGAGTTGTACAAAGAGGATTGAAGTACAGAATACAGGTATATTTGACTTGCATTTGTTTCTGTTTGAGTTTCTATTCTATTGAACAATACCAAGCAGTGCTTTGTGTATCGCATGGGTCAGTATTTATGATCGTGAGCTTTAGCCTTTATCATAGTTGACAAAAGGTATGCTTTGTTTTGCCTTAGATATTAGATTTCTTTCTTAATGTTGTAGCCTTGTAGTGAAATTAATGAGAAATTTACACGGGCCCGTATATCATCCTTTAGTTGTAAGTTTTTCCTTTCATACTTTGCAATATATGATCATTTCATCATATACTTGTCTGAATTTTACAAACTAATCTCTAATTGTGGTACCAGACGTTATTTTTCTTCTCATTTGCTCAGCTAAAGTTTGTTAATCATATCAAACCCTTTGGTGTATATTGTACTTGGATTATATTAATGTGCATGTCCACTAGTTATTTGCTATTCGGTGCATAGATATCAGTATTGGATAGGTATTATCTGATGTAATTGAGAAGACTAATAAAAGGTTGATTACAAAAGAAAGAACATACAATTTTTTTGAAAGTATATTGTTTGTTGCTTCTCCTTTGTTGATTACAATGTAAAGTTGTTAAAAGATGGTGCTAGTTGATTGCTAGATGTATTTGAGCCCATTTATTGTTATGAAACTATGTTTGTATTGTTGAGTTCTGGTGTAC
>ML843228.1:27002-38834 GCA_009831015.1 Picea engelmannii
AAGTGACATTTTGCACTTTAACCAAAGTCAAGTACAAAATAGAACATAAAGTACATAGGACAAAGGCAAATGTCTCTCCCACATGTGCTAAGAAGGGATAACACATGGGGAACACCTCCCAAGGTACACAAATCAACATGTAATGCTCACCATCACGCACCAAGTCTCCACTGGCTGCCTATGACGATCCACCTCTATCCTGCTGGATGCTGTAAAAGTACTCCTGTCAGGTGGTCTTAGCCTAGCCACTCCCCATGTCCTCAGCCACGGCCTATCCCTCCTCATGTTGTTGTCTATGATAAAGGTGTCAAGACAGACTAAAAGAAACAACTGCAGCTGACTGTAGGACTGGAACGTGTCACATGCTTTGGTCAACCCCAAGGATTCAACCAAGTGCATGTCTACCTGTACCCCTGATAATTGCTCGCGTGTAGCCACCACTAAACCCCAATCATCAGGTACAACCAGAAGTAACTCCTCCAACTGCTGGTAAACCAATCTCCATCTGCTATCACCCACGCAACTGCTGAAACGATGAAGGTGATATCTCATAACCATATGTTGCTGCAAAGGAGTGGCCTCTGCATGCTCCCCTAAGTGTGTCTCCTCCCTGCAAGGCAGTACACCCCTATGAATCCCACCATACATCTCGGCATGTACCTGTGAGCTATCACTAATCACTGTATGCTCGGACATACTCATGTCGTCTCCCTTAGACTCATGCTGCATCATAGATCCTAGGCATACTGCTGGATCAACCTCTACATGGAGGTCAACCGCTCTCGGAACACAAATGGAAGTGTCCTCCAGCAACTGGTGCTCCTCTGCTAGATCACCAACATCCTCTATCAACGAGACTGACTGATACATCTGAGTGTCCACTAAGACAGATGAAGTGGGTCTCTGACGAATCTCCTCAAGCGATTCAATTGATCTATACTTTGATTCTTGAAGGGCGGTTTGTGTGCCTCTCAAGAATCCTCGAGTGCTCTCCAACTCCTGAGTGAGTCGGTCCATCTCCAACTCCTGCTCCCTCAAAGCCTCATGATACATCTCACCCACCCTCAACAGGTAATCTCTGTCAGCCAACAACTGCTGGTAGTCGGTCCTCATCACAGATACTCTCTCCCTGAGAGTATGAAAATCATCCATGGTAATTCCCTCATCTGAACCACCATGTGCCACTGACGCTCCCCAACAAAAATCTTCCATCAACGCATGCATGTCATCACTGCGCCTGGTGGCTGCCATGATCATAGCCTCACTGACTCTCAACTGTGTTGCTAAGTGGTGTGGCTCCTGATCATGGTCATGCTGAGGTGCCACCTCATATCCCTCACTACTGTTGCCAACCCTGCTAGTGTCAACTATGGAGTCCCCAAAAACACTCTCTGCATAAGATAACGTGTTGAACTGCCCACTGACTACTGTGTTGATGGGTCCTCCTGTCTGCCACTGCACCCCATCACTAGATGCTATCTCCCCCTGAATCACACTGTATCCTGTATGGACAGCTGTATCCTCCTATGCACTCAACCTACTACTATAATCTGCGCCTGGATCCCATGTATCCGGACACGTGCTATGGTCATCCTGACTGCTAAAGAGTGCATCCTCATCAATGCAGGCCAATCCTGGAAGTAAGTGCTCCATCAACCTGTCAGCATCCACAATCTGCTCAACTAATGGAGCCTCCAAAAGATGTGACTCAATCTCCTCACGCTGACCTGTAAGTGTAGGATCAACTACTGCACGTCCTGTGTCTCCTCCTGGATCTGTGGATCCATGCGTCCATGGTGTGCATCCCTCACACAAGGCAACTCCATCATATCTAACATGCCACTGATATCCTCCTGTGACATGGCTATCATGGATGTCTGAAAAGACAACAGATGTGTCACGGCCATCAAAGGAAGCTCATCATCTCTAGGTGCTAACACGTGTGAATCCTCCCTAGTGTCACCACTCTGTTGAGGTGTAAGGTAATCAATGGTCTGTGATATGTCTGTTGATACACTGGTGCTATCGCCCTGTCCATCCAACTGCCTATCCACTACACAAGGGTCATCATCCTCCTCAAGCGTGCAAGCCTCACTAGCCTCCATGCAAGAGTCACTATCATTAGCCTTTGAGGTAGAGTCACTATCACTAGCCTCTGTGCAAGAGTCACTATCATCATCAGACTGCTCTGAATCAACATCTATCGCTCCATCCACACACATCTCATCATCACTGTCATAGTGTGCCTCAATAGTGTGCTTCTGATCCTTACCCTTGCACCTATGATCTGGTTCCCACAGCCCCTTGCAATAGTGGCAAGGTTGTGTGCTCCTAATGGGCGTGGGGTCTCTCTGTTCTTCCCACCATCTAGCTGCTTCTTTTCTCTTTTTATCTTCTATGATGATCCCATGTAAAATATCCTCTTCACTCCAATAGGGATTTCTATAGGCTGCATATTGTGGGAAGGTTATTATAGTCTTAGTTTCCTCACTAAGGCCGTGATAAATGATCTCCAAACATGAGATCTCAAGGCACATCCTATCCATCTCTCCTTATGGCTCTGTATGTATGTGTTAATTCCCACTGGCTGGCAGGAATCTAAGCTTTGATACCACTGTAATGATCCCAAGCCATTATGCAAGGATCATCACGGTTTTGGTGTCTTTTTAAAACTTTTCAGGTTGTGGCATTTCGTCAAAAACTTTGCTGAATTACTTGTTTAGATGTGTTTACTTGCTCAATGGCCTCTTGATTTCGGCCTTAGGGTTTACTAATGTGTTTATATGAATGTTTGCAGCAAATAACAAGAAGAGACAACCATGGAACATACCTCAACCATATGCAATATGATAGACAAGCCAAAACATCTCAAATATGCTTGTATTCATAAAATAGAGAAACCTGCTACTGCTACAATGAAGATGCCGATCTGGAATGCTCAACAGATGGCTAAGAAGATAGACAATAGAGCTGCTACAAAATGCTCCAATAGAAGACTCCAACACGCCTCCAAAGGTTGGATATACAATGAAGATTGAATACAATAGATCTAGGCCGTAAGAATGCTAACCCCCCAAGCTGGAAGGTGCCACACCCTGCTGGATAGTTGAAGCCCCTCAACAATTCGGCCATGCTGCCAAAAGTGTCCAATCACCCCAAGAAATATGCCAACTGATAGATCAGGCCACTGTAAGGACAACCCAAGTGTCCAAATCTCCAAATCCACTCTCAAACCTTGTAGATCTTAAACTCCTCCACTGAATGGTGTGCCCCCTGGATGGTTGAAACCCTAATAATTCGGCCTAGATGAATGAGGCCTCTAAACCTCCTGAAACTCTCCAAAATGATAGATCGGGGCTTGGTTACCTCCCTGGTAAAGTCCCAAGCGAAATGGTGAAGATCTGAGCTAGCAAATGACTGAAACCAATTTCTCAAGTTTGCTCCTCTCCTCCAATTCGTCCCACGCATCTAATAAATCAAATAGCACCTGGAACTCCTCATGAATGGACTATATCTGATGTCCAAGGCCCTGCAATGAAAACCCAAGTGATGGAATCTCCAAATGCCCTGCCAATCTCCTACAACGAATCTCTCTCCAAGGATGGTGCGCCCCCCTTGCTGGAAACGCCCAATGGTGCGCCCTCCTTCTCTTTCTGTGCCTGTGGCTGTGTAGAACCCTCCTGCACTGATGTAGAACCGAGCTAGAATGGTGTGAGAGAGTATTGCATCTCCGAGACCAAGCTTGGGACAAGCTAGGTGGAATCTTTCACCACTGAATCGTCCTCTAGGGTTTGTTAAGTCAAAACCCTCAAAACCCCCAAGAGATGGGCCCTCTAGCTAGAAGCCAGAAATCCAAAAGATAAACATACATGAATATGAGTAGAGGCCCTTGTCTTTCCTTCATACTTTTTGGCTCACCTTGTCCCTCCAAAGTGACTTTCATTTTATTAATATTTAATTAATTAATTAAATCACTTTAATTAATTAATTAACCTTTTTACCTTTGAAAAGCTCCGTATCTCTCCTTAACCCCTCAATAACCCCTGTACTCGCTATAACACCCATCTGGCTACTCTAGTCATCATAAACCTCTGCACTATGATGATGTCCCAAAGTGGGGACATTACAGTCAGCTACCCCTATAAAAATATTGTCAAAGCCCCAGGCATCCCCAAGCCATCTCCAATCTTTCGTACAGGAATCCAAGCTACCACATGCCAACTATGGACCAATGCCCTCCTCCAAGTTGTACAACACTCCTCATCCCATGTAGGGTGCTCTCCAAGCAAGTGGATCCTTAATGAGGCCCCTATGATGAGTGCCCACCAAACTGTCAAGAGAATTCCAACACTTAAGAACACTAAGCCAACAACCATTTGAAGTCAAGCATCCACTAAGCAAGCTATCTCAATTGTGCAAATCCATCAAGGACTATCTCTTATGAGTCAATCCATTTTGAACCATCCAGGGGCTGAACATACACCATGTGCCCCAAAATCTCATGAAGCACCCCAAGAATGGTGTAAACACTTTTGGAGTAACCACAAAATTAACACCAACTCTAAGAGGAACAACCCTAGGCATCTCTCATCTAGGTAATGGAGAAAAAGAGAGAGTGAGCACCCTACATCATTGTAGGCATAGTTAAATCTTATGTAGATCTCATTACAGATGGGACACCTAAAAATGAGGTGCTCCTCTTGCAGGAAACAAACCTTGCAAGTCCTATCTTCCCAAGAGATATGTTGATCTACCTCAACTTATCAATACCCTTAGCTGGCCAAAAGGGATCCTAAGACCATGTGACCAATGTTGTCATAGGTAGTCAAGGGGAACATTAAGACCATCAAAAATTTGAAGGGAGTGCTCTACATAGAAGGATAGCTTGGAGCTAATAAGAGGATGAGTGGGGGAAACCCAAGCAACCTGAAAAGCTATTGATAGATGTCTTCCTTGATTGCCCTATAAATCTCCCCTTTCAAGGGAGATTAGTCTTTTAACGAGGATCCCATGCAGCCTAGAAAACCAAAGGACTAGAATACCAACATTTTGAAATGAGAGGTCTAAAATATTTTTATCGATTGTTTATTGTTGCTAGTGAGTTGAATAATAAAACTAATAACAGTTGTAAGTCAGGGATCAAATTACAAACTATCTTCACTTGATAGAACAATAGAGGCATCAACAAAATTCTTGGTGTTTTGGATCCACAATTTCTAAAAATTTGAAATAAATTGTTTACTAGAGATTTATTTCTCATAAAATACACACTGATATAAACCATCAATACCCAAGATAGAACATAATCAAAAGATAATACGTGTCATAAAATATTATAATTTCCAGATTCACAGTTTAACATTTATGTTACTCACTGCAAGAAAGTTGTCATTGAACACCTCTAAGCGCCCTGTGTAGTACATGTAGGTAACCTGCAGTACAACACTTCAAAAATGCGACAACTGAAACCATCTCATCTGGCATGACTCCAAAATGTTAAAACAGCTACAATCATGGAGCCATACAATGAAACTGAAGAAATAAATGTACCTTGTGCAGTAGTTTTAACCCATAAATTAATAAAAAAGAATAAATATTATCTTTGCAATTCACAAAGTTTTCATCAGAAGTTCTTCATAGGATGTAAAGAGTGTCAAAAGAAATGTTTCTGCTGCTTAACCTTATCCCTAGTGGGAAATTCCTCAAATTCAAAAACGCGTGCTGTCTCAATGCTCCTTATAACACTTCTGCAAAGATGGACAGTTCCCAGCTGTACAGCCATAATACAGAGATATAAAATCACTTTGCTGACATTCACGGAGATGGGAAAAATGGATATCCTACTTATCATTCCATGTCAAGAAATACAATTAATTTTACTAGTTAATATACTAAAGCTTCTAGATAAACTTAAACATATAAAGGCAGAATAGCACAATAGAATTACCTTAAAGTACACCTTGAATAGTTGACAAGTTACATACAATGCTCCAAGTCTTTTGGGGCCTTTCCCCTGTAATTCAAATAAGTTATGAAATCAATCTTAAGAATGTCCCAAACTCTTTGGGATGCTTAAAGTGCATGGTGCACTTTTGTAGGTACTATTTAACACGTTCCTGAGTAATTGTTAGGGATAATAGTGAATATTATTCAACTAGCAACTTTCATCTTAATCTGATAATTAATGCAAACTTCCTTCTGGACCTTTTAGCACATATTAGCTCACATCAAAGGGTAGCACATTTAGTTTCCCAAAATCATAATTTACAATGAAGCAGCTAAATGCAAAGAAAAGCTACCTCATATCAAGGTATTAAATTCGATTTCTTAGGCATCTTAAATTTAATATAAATTAATTCAAGCTCAGTTTGAAAGTGCATCTTGTCCAAGGATACAAAACATGATGCAAGACAAGCAGATAAATATAGTAACATTAGGATTACTAAACATGCACGTGCATAGTATGAACTGTGAATCTTTATGTGCAACAGAAACAAAATTTAATTTTAAAGTCCTTAGGTTGTTAAAAGAAACAAGGTTCAGATCTAATCCAAACGAATGGCAAGCATAAGTCCATAGATATGACGGTACAAGGAGAAAATTGTCCCCACAAATCAAGAAGTCAAAGGATAGAAAACAATGCATTCAAAAGTTGGAACAAGATAATCAAGATCTCGAGAAGATCTTATCAGAAAAAAAATGAAGAAAATTCTCGTTTGAAGAACCTTAATCAAGGGTAACTAGAACAAATCAGAAAGTTGAAAGAAGAGAAACTTGAAAATCCAGACATTAAATATATCGCCAAAACAAATAATGAAGAAAATTCGCTTCTAAAAAATCATAACCAAAACCTACTGATGCAAATTAAAAAGCTTAAGAATGATAAGAGGTTGGAAAACAAGTTAGAACAAATCCAGAAGAAAGCATCAAAGTCCTCGCGAGTAAAAATCCAAGTTGTGGAAACAAAAACAAATACAGATCAAATCCACATCACAACTGAAGAAGATGTCAATCCAGTTGAAGTAAAAACATATTCAGAAATTCCAAGTGAAGATCCAGCAACCAACCAAGCAACATCGGCACGTGAAGAAAATAATATACCAAAATTAAACCAAGAAAACACGACAAGCATGATAAGGGGAAATCATGTCACAAGAACTCCTTAGCTTTAGCAATCCTACCCTTTGGGAAATCCCCCCTTGAAATGGAGAAGAGCCAACTAAAATTGAGAGGAAGAGTTATTGTGGTGACAATGGGTAGTCTTTCCTGGGTTGCACAAGACTAATTCCTTGATGCTTGGGACTTTACATCATATGGGGGTGCTAGATTTTGTTGTAACAAGGCCCAAAAGTGCATGGCTGCAAGTGCAAAATGCAATGGATACGCACTAAGTCCTAAAGCACATTTGGACATGTTTCCAAAGCATGAAACATGGCCTAAAATTTTTTGGATGTTTTGGTTGTGTTTCATACACATCTATACCCAAAATGTTTCAAGGTATAGATACGAGGTGCATAGGGTATTTCCCGCAACTCAATTCTTGAACAAAATAAGAAGATGAATATCATTGAGGCAACAAACGTTTTGAGGAAGCATTATGCTTGTCTATCCATTCTAGGGGCAAGAGTGTGAGGCATCAACATCTAGGGGGGGGGAAAGAAACCTTGACATTAGTGCAATCTTGAGGTGGCAATGTGCCTATGGGACTCTCCACTTTTCCAACAAGACCTTCAACAACCACCTCTCCTCGTGGTTGTTCGATCTCTTGGTCCTGTTGACCACCTATTCAACTAGGGGGTCAACTCCATGTACCATGAAGATATGCATCATCAGATGCTACCAAGTCAGAGACTATTTGGTTCTACAAGGCATTTTTGGCCTCCAACTCATATTTTTGTAATTGGAATTTCCGCTCCCCTGCATGGGATAATAATGCAATAGGTCTGCATGGATCATAGTTAGGTCAATTACCTTAGGATTTCTTCATTAGGAGAGTTCCTTTCACTGAGTGTTTTTTTTCCTCAGTTTATTAATTTGGCCTAACCAGCCTTATTAATTTTCCTTGAGTTTTTCACTCCCACAAATAATTCCTCCAAAGTGGTGAAAGGCGTTCTAATGGTGTCATCCTCCGGTAGCTAGTGTTTAGGAATGATGTAAATGACCATGCAAGACACCTCTAGAAGTTTTGCATAATTTCGTCGTCTAGATAGGTTTTTTTAATTAATTAAAATTGCCTAAGGTTGGGTAATTTAATTAATTATTTTTTATAAATAATGTAAAAAATAGGTCCTTGGGCTTTTGCTAGGGGTATTTGTGTTCAAAAGAAATGGAATGAGACCCCCTACACCCTTGGACCAAGTTTCAACTCAATTGGACAACTTTTTCTAGGTGTTTGTCCATAGGGAGTCCAAGTCAGTCAAAACAGCGATTTTAATTGCTAAGCGTGATATGGTAAAAATGTCATTTTTTGTAATCTTGAGCAAATTGGGTGAAGTAAAGGTGGGAGATGATGAGAAAACACTTTCCTAACCTTTTCCAACCCTCACATCACCCCCTCACCTAGCCATTAAGCAAAAACGTCACTTTCCCTAGAAAGGTGTGCCCCCTTCTAGAAAGTCTTCAAAAAGTAAAAAAATAATAAAAAAAAATTATGGGAGACTTATTATGTCCCTTGGTGCGCCTCCCTAGACCCTACAACTCATCATTTGACTTGTCAAAGCCTTGCCAACTCACTCCAACTCATTGTCACTTCATCCATCCATGCCAAAACCCTAGAGTTGCACTCCCCTTCTTGAGATTCTCACTTTGACTTGGGTTTTGACACTTGGCTCTCATCCAAGAAGGGTAGCTTTGCCTTCCCAAGTATAAATAAGAGCCCTCCCTCACTCATTTCCTCACGATCTCTTGAGCTATTGTTATGGTACCATTTTCTTTCCTTATCTCTCTCTCATCTTTCATTTTGCTTTCACTCATTTTTGCTCTATTTTTTAGAGGATCTTGTAGAAATTAGTTGCAGCAACTTCCTCACTTGGGTAATAAGAAAGAGCTTTGGAGGACCTTGGTGTACATGAGATTTTGTCTCCGTGCACATGCTTTGGAGGTGATCTTGTCCCATGTGTTTCTTTATTTGAGATCTAGAGTAGATATCTAAAACAAATTAGTTTGTTTTGATAGATCATGCAATAGTGTAGTTGTAGATCTACTTGATTAGGATAGTAAGTAGTGCAAATTAGTTTGTATTACTTATTTATCTTAACAACTATTTGTTTTTGTCTCACATTTGCTTCACAAATTGCAGGTTGCTTCAAGGGTTTGTAAGGTTGGCATTAAGTTGGAAGCTCTCCTTCATAACCTAACTTAAACTCCTCTCTTTCTTGGTTCTTATATTTCTGCTCATACATATTCAGATCTTGGTTTGCTAACACTCTTAGATAGGTCAATATATCATTTTATATTCTGAAATTTTTATGCAGAAAATTTCTATTGAAAAACAGAAATTTTCTTGACATTTATGTGTGTTTTGCAACATTTCCAGCAAGCAATAGCTTGTTGTTTTTTGCAGGTTCTCGCCATATCTAGGGGAAGTGTTTTTCATTTTCAGCAACAAAACACACAAAGGACCCCTCCTTTGATTGGGTAACAATATCCAACATTTTCTTTATCTTTTCTAAGCATTGTAGCAAGCCCAAAGGGGTCCCCAAGTGGCTTGCATTCTCATTTAAATTTTCAGCAAGTTTTTTATTCTTTGCCCCACTTGTCATTAGGACAAGGTTGTGTGGCTAGGTTGCTTTAGTTTAGTTTGTTTATTTTTCCAACCTCCTTTGGCACAAAATAGGAAGGCTTGCCTCCACCTTGTGCCATTGTGAGTGGTTTGTATCTAGGTTTTTCCTTTCAAGTTTTTCTTTCATTTCTTTTAGTTGCCTACACCTTGGATGTGAAGTTGGCATAGCCAACCCCCAAAATCATAAGGCTAGCTTAGTTATCTATTTCTAATGTGTTGTGTTAAATGGATTAAAATCATCTAGAAGTAGATCTCACACCACTAATGCTAGCTTAAGCCCATGGAGGCATAGGATCTATCTTATGCTTTGAGTTTCCTTTCATTTTGCAAGCTTTATCTCTCAAGCATTTATCTTTTGGCAAATATCATGGGCATGTCATAATGGTTTAAGGCAACTTAATTCTTTTTCATTGCAAGCTATTGTTAAGTTTCTTTCCATGCTTTTCAAGTAACAATCTTATGGTTTAGATCTTCACTTCTTGCAAGTTTAATATTTCGGTTTTGGCCATATTTGACACTTTTTGGGCAAGCAAATCTCACTTTTACACACCTATACACTACAATTAACTTAGTCCATAAGCCTAATAATCAACTAGACTTAATAGGGCACCTCTACTGACCCAACTTTGCCATTTAAAGGAGGACTAGAGGAAGCAACGGAAAGTGATAGGCCGGGGTGTTAGAAAGTAATGGATTTGCTCGTTTAACCATAGACAATATAACAATATTGTCACCCAACCATAGGCCGAAACCATCCCTGAACACCTTAACCTTGACAGAGAATGATTCTGGAAGCAAACCCTAGGCTTAATAGCCAAACAAAGGTGGCGCATCTCTCTCCAAGGATAGCGCACCAAGCAAGAATAACAAAAGTTGATCAGAGAGTCCAACCCAGAAAACCAAAAATACAGATTACAGAACTGTCGGCAGCAGCTGCTCCCAGGACTTGCGCACAAACTGGCCAACTACAGTGCGCACAAGTGTACTTCTGCAATTCTAAGAATACTAGCCAAAATGAAGACTGACCTCCTATATTTATACTGTTTCTGACAGACTGCTTGGGCCGACTTCTCATTCTGGGTGCTATTTTACTTAGTATATAGCATTTCATTTAGCCGACTTCTTCTCTTGGAGGCTAATAACTTAATACAAATTATTCTCTTGAGCCGACTTGTCTTCTAGGGTTATTAGCCAACTAATTAGGGTTTCTTCTTGCTTCCCAAAATATTCTATTCTCGTCAGGGTTACACATGGAGGTAAATACCTCCTACAGCTACCATAATATCAACACTCTCTCTTAGCTCAGGAGGTATTTGAAGGCAATGGTCTTGAGCACAAACATACCATTGAATCGGTAGCATCATCATAGCCACACAGACTATCTCATGATCAAATCACGAGCACCATCATCACTATTAGTATTGTTATCCCCACTTTTTAGGGATAACTAGGAGATCATGTCTCGAGGCCCACAGGTCCTAGACATGGAGTATCGAGAGCAAGATTGACCTGAGCATGGCCCTGGAGGGCCCACCTTTTCTTCTTTCATCATCTTTGTCTTGTTAGCAGCAGCAACATCCATCACCATCGGCTTGGTCCTGTATCAGAAAGAGTTCTTGCTCCATGAGGTAATTGGTCCAGGTATCATGGTATGTGTCACTTTTGATCATTAAAACCTTTAAATATATGCATCTAATTCCTTTTATTTCTAACAACTGCTTGGACCTTACATTTGCCCACTTGACCATGTTTGGGGGGATTGACAGGGTGTCCTAGCAAGCCTTTGTCCATAGGTTTTGGTTTGCCACTTGGGGGGACTTCTGAAAGGCCATCGTCCGCTCCCATCATAAAACCAATATTTCATCTTGTTTCCCGCTCACTTGTCCCACTACCCTTGTTCGGGCATTAGGTTGACCTTTCTTCAGGATTGCACCTTGTCTCGTGGGAAGAAGGGGCTAAAGGCCCAGAAGGTAAAAGCAAGCTGGTAAGAGATAAAAGCCTAAAAATAAAACCTCGAGATGCTTCGCCCAGGGATCCCCGAGAAAGCAATA
>WSFP011332137.1:0-38756 GCA_009831015.1 Picea engelmannii
AACCTGATGTTGGAGACATAAGCAATGCCGAGAGTGAAGAAGTAGAATTTGAAGAATATGCAGGGGAAAATGTTGTCGAATAATGGTTGTTGAGAGAAGTTGTTAGATTGGGAGCTAGAGCCAAGATAGAGGTCCCAATGTATGAAGGAAATTTGGATGTTGAAGAGTTGTTGGATTGGATAAGATCCATGGACAAATATTTCGACTATGAATATGTCGATGAGGAGAAAAGGGTGAGACATGTTGTCACCAGGCTAAAAGGACATGCATCACTGTGGTGGGATGAACTGCAGGCTGAGAGGAGAAGCAAGGGAAAACATAATATAAAGAATTGGGACAGAATGGTAGCCAAGTTGAAGGATAAATTCATGCCCAAAGATTATCAGATCAATTTGTTTAGGAAGCTGCAAAACCTGAGACAAAAGGGTATGACAGTTAAAGAGTACATAGAGGAATTCTACAAGTTGAACATCAGAACTGGACAAAGAGAGAAAGATAAAGAAAAACTTGTCAGGTATATAAATGGAATGAGGTATGAAATCCAGGATGATATCAGCATGATGTCAGTGAGGACAGTGGAGGATGCTTATCAGTTTTCACTGAAGGCAGAGGAGAAGTTGGCCAGAAAACAAATCCAACAAGGCAGAGGTAGGAGCCCGACCCCGAACAAAGTCAAGGGAGTTTCCCATGACAAGGCACATAAATCCAAAGACGTGACTGATAAAACGCACAGTCACTCAGAAAGAGGAGGAAGTTCTCGAGGAAGCCAGGGTGGTGTAAGAAGTTCTTCTAGAGGAAGAGGAAGAACCAGAGGAGGAGAAGTAAGGTGCTATGTCTGTGGAAAGACAGGGCACATGTATTGGGAATGTCCTAAGAAAAAGAAAGAAGGAGGAGGTGAAGCTCACATTTTGGAAGCATAGAGAAGGAATGTTGAAGCAAAAGGAGCAGAGGATGGAACATCCTTGATGTTGAGAAAGGTTCTCTTAAAACCAGAGGCAGAAGTTGAAAATCTAGTGCAGAGGAACAGTCTATTTGGGACTGCTTGCAAGACTAAAGATAGAGTATGCAAGGTGATAATTGACAGTGAGAGCACTAATAACTTATTATCCACAGAGATGGTGGAGAAATTGGAGCTGGAGAAAACTGCACATCTCAAGCCATACAAAGTCTCATGGTTTCAGAAAGGACACCAAGTAATGGTTACTAAACAATGCCTTGTTGAATTTAAGATAGGAGGATATAGAGATGAAATTCTATGTGATGTAATTCCCATGGATGTATGTCATATCTTGTTGGGAAGACCATGGCAGTTTGACAAGAATGACATTCATGATGGGAGGAAAAATACATACACCTTGGAGAAGAATGGCAGGACACACATGTTGCTACCAATAGAAGAGAAGAAAGTGAAAGAGGAATCCAGCACAAGCATACTTCTCATGACCAGGAAGGAACTCCTGAAACAAGTCAAGAAAGAACAAGAGACACAGTTTTTTTTGGTGAGGAAACCTAGAGTTATCCTTACAAGTACTTCGATGGATGATTTACCTGAAGAAGTTCAGGAATTGTTGGATAATTTTGCTGACATAGTGGTGGATGATCTTCCTAACTCATTGTCACCCATCAGAAGTATTAGCCACCATACTGATTTGATACTAGGAGCAAGTCTTCCAAACAAAGAAGCATACATAATGACACCTTGAGAGAATTAGGAGGTAACGAAACAAGTCTAGGAATTTTTATACAAGGGTTTGGTCAAAGAGAGCTTGAGTCAATGCGCAATTCCAACTGTGTTGATTCCAAAGAAGGATGGAGAATGGAGAATGTGTACTGACTCAAGAGCCATTAACAAGATCACCATCAGGTATAGATTCCCTTTGCCAAGAATGGATGATTTAATGGAATTTTTAAGTGGAGAAAATTTATTTTCTAAGATAGATTTGAAAAGTGGATATCACCAGATAAGAATGAGAGAAGGTGATGAGTGGAAGACAACCTTTAATACAAACGAAGGTTTGTATGAGTGGATTTTTATGCCATTTGTCTTAACAAATGACACGAGTACTTTTATGAGGTTGATGAATGAAATACTAAAATATTTCATTGGCAAGTTTGTGGTTGTATCTCTGGATGATATACTGGTCTTTAGCAGGACTAAAGAGGAGCATTCGAGGCACCTCACACTAGTAATGAGGAGACTATAGCAGGAGAACTTGTTGATAAACCTGAAGAAGTCCTCTTTTATGAAGACAGAGCTCATTTGCTTGGCTTTTGTGATATCTTCAAATGAACTGAAGATGGATCCAGAGAAGGTGAAAGCAATCAAAGAATGGCCATCACCAAGGAGTATGTTTGAGGTAAGAAGCTTCTATGGATTAGCAAGTTTCTATAAGAAGTTCATTAGAGATTTCAGTGGGGTTTGTGCACCAATGATGGATACAGTGAAGAAGAGGCACAAGTATTTTAAATGGATAAAGGAGGTCGAGAGGAGATTCAATATACTGAAGGAGAAAATAATAGAATGACCAATTTTGGTCTTACCAAATTTTGGAAAGACATTTCAAGTGAGATGTGATGCAAGTGGAGTTGCAATTGGAGTAGTTTTGAGCCAGGATAATAGGCATGTTGCCTATTTTAGTGAGAAGCTAAATGATACTAAGAGAAAATACTCCACATATGATAAGGATTTTTATGCCATAATTCAATCCCTAGAGAAATGGAGGCACAACCTTGTTCCACAGGAATTTGTCTTGTATAGCGACAACCAAGCTTAACAATTCATAACCAGACAGGAAAAATTGAATTAGAGGCATGCAAAGTGGATTGAGTTTATGCAAAATTTTACTTTTGTCATAAAACATATTGTTGGGAATGATAACAAAGTTGTTGATGCATTAAGAAGGAGATGTTTCATTCTGCAGGAGTTTCAGGTGAATACCTTGGGGTTTGAACACCTGAAGGATATGTATTGTGATGATCCATATTTCAAGGAAGCATATGAAGCATGTGGAAATCTTGTGCTGAGAGACATGAGCTAGTGGACAGAGTATATGATTCAAGAGGGATTTTTTTTCAAGGGCAATCAATTGTGCATACCAAAATGCTCAATGAGGGATAACCTTTTGAAGGAAAAGCATAGTGGAGGATTGGCTGGACATTTCGGCCATGATAAAACATTTGCACAGTTGAGAAATTCATACTATTGTCCAGGTATGAGAACATAAGTGATAAAATTTGTGAACATATGTAGAATATGCCAACATACAAAGGGTAAAAGACAGAACACTAGATTGTATCAACCATTGCCAATAACATAAAGGCCTTAGGATGCAATAAGAATGGAGTTTTTGTTGGGACTGCCAAGAACACAAAGAGGATGTGATTCCATATTTGTGGTGGTGGATAGATTTTCAAAGATGACACACTTTATCCCATTCCATAAGACTAGTGATGAAACACATGTTGCAAATTTGTTTTTCAAGGAAGTTGTGAGACTTCATGGACTACCCAGGAGCATTGTCTCAGACAGAGACACTAAATTTGTTGGTCATTTCAGGAGAACACTGTGGAAGAAGTTGGGGACATATTTTTCCTTCAGCTCATCTTATCACCCTCAGACAGATGGACAGACTGAGGTGGTAAACAAAAGTTTGGGAAGCTTATTGAGGATTCTAGTCACTAAGCATCATAATCAGTGGGATCATATTCTGCCACAAGTAGAATTTGCATACAATAACTCACCAAACAGGAGCACTAGAAAGATCCCATTCCAAATATTGTATGGAATGAAACCAAGGGAAGTATCTGAGTTGAGATACTTGGAACAAAGTGAGATCATAAGCGTTGGAGCAAAAGATTTTGCTGCAAAAATGCAGAAGCTCCATAGCCATATCAGAGGACAGTTGCAGAGCTCTAGCCAAGAGTATGAGTGAAGAGTTGATCAACATCGCAGGGAACTTCAATTTGAAGTAGGAGATTAGGTTTTGGCACATCTCAGGAAAGAAAGGTTCCCTAGGGGAACATATAACAAGTTAAATATGAAGAAGATAGGGCCATGTAAGATCTTAAGGAAGTTTGATGCAAACGCCTATGAGATTGAGTTGCCAGATGATATGGGCATATCACCCATATTTCACGTTTCAAACATGTACCCTTACAGGGAAGATGACACAGATGGGTCAAAAGATCAAAATAATATTTAGTGGGAGAAACAAATTCCTATAGCAGAAAAACTATAGATGGAGAAGATTGTTGATCAGAGGATTGGCAAAAATACCAGCAGGAAGACCTATTTTGAATATTTGGTCAAGTGGAAGGGACACCCAATAGAAGATTCTATTTGGGAAACTGAAGCTGATATCCAGAAGCATGGAAATTCAGTGCAAGAGCTCATGGACAGGAGTCCATGAATTTTTTTCTTAGAGGAGTATGATGTAGGAGCATCGTCAGTGAGAACGCCTGGCAAGACAACTCAATGCCTTGGAATCATTTCTGAATCTTAAATGTTGGCATTTACTGCTAATCTTTTGGAGATGATTGAAAAATGGAAGAAGATCAAACACTTGGAAGTTGAATGATCACGATTGATCTGGGATTTTTCACTCCGAGTCTTGCATGTAACTGAACTAAGGTAGCAGTTAGGTTTTTTTTTCGAGTAGACGAGTAGTTGGGGGGAATCCGCTTCACAACTAGCAGAACATGATGCAATGTATTACGCTTATGTTGTGCTGAGAGAAATGTTGGATTGCTCCCTGTTAATGCTCTGTAATTTTCCTAAGGTTGTAAAGGCAATCACAGAGGTAACCTCGAACCACTTGGAGTATTGGATCTAGCCCTCCAAGACTCAGAGAGGGATCTCTCTTTTCGATTTAACTTGGTTTGTATGGGATGGATATCAGGCTAGCTATGAAAGTATGGGGTTGGGGTTTTTAAATGGTTGTTTTGGGACAGTGAGGAGGGCCATTGGGCAAATGGGGTCTGCGCTTAAATATGTGATTCACTCTCATATCTGGACAAAGCTCTTACACAGGGCAAGGTAGTGGAAGTGTTGGATCGAATTAAGTTTTAATGGTGTCGATTTGAGGAAGAACTAGGGGAGGAAAAAGCGAGCAAATGAGCAGTTAAGAATTCATAAACTGAGCTTTCTAGAGGAGAAACATAAAGATTATCACAAGATCAGATGCAGAGTATTGTGCTAATAAATTCTTCTCTGTTATTATCTTCTGACAATAAGAATTGAAAACAAGTGGAAAAATGACAGGAAAAATACTTAGCAGAGAAAAAACGCCACCAACACATCCGCACAAGAATCCTGTAAACAACATGCTCATTACTAATAGATCATTTGAAGATTACAGAAAAGGTTTTCTGGAATGGCAAAGCCCATTTTCTAGCCAAATGAAAAAAAAAAAACACCTCACAGGTCGAACCCACTGTACCTCCAATTCATCCAATATATCTCTGTTTATGACCACATTAGATCTTTATGAATCAAACTTCCTCTAGCCTACAAAGGTGGATCGGTTCCTATCTTTTGGATGATATTTTTAATGCTGGGAGTTTGGGATCTCTACTTAATTCCAAAAATAGAAAACAATTAACAAACCAAACCAACACATGTAAATTGTCTTCAAACTGTTATAGCTAATGAAAAAAAACTCCTCAAAATATGGAATGCTGGAGCTGCCATTTCTTTTTGCTGAGTTCCTTTAGAGCCTGGAATTGATCTGCCACCTGTGACTGTATCATAAAATTGATGACAAGTGTAGTAGATTGACCACTATGTATAAGCCTGATATTTTGTTCACTGCGAAATGTCTCATGCTCCTTCTTAACCACTCGGACGAATCCCTTTGATCGTTAATCTGCTCATTTAAATGCCTCTTCCATCTCTGTCGACGCATAGAGCACTGTACCATGCTCCTGTAAATGCTCAACCACCTCATCTTTTATTCACTAAACTTTCACCTTATAATATGGATCTGATTCTCTTTGCTGATTTTGTCATTGCCAGGTGTCTTGGTTCCTTTCAAATTTGCCATCGAATGATTAGGAGAAAGAGAAAATTGCAAGGATAGTGGCTTCACGCGCGAGTGTATGAACCGATTTTGTTTAACACTTAACTAATCCATCTGTTTAAAACTTGAATACACCCACAAGCCTTGCTGCTTTTCATAGAAAATTTCATTTTCTGACAGAATATGGTGATGGTTCCAATGTACACCATAAAATTACAAATAACTACAAAGCAGTCCATCTTGAGAAACACCTGTCTTTGTCCCTCGTAAATCTGAAGGAGATAGGAAGCCTTATTGCGCACCTTTGAAACATAGGCCCTCCAGTCTGTGTTGTTAATTTGACAGGAACAACCTCGGAGGAAATGTAACCATGTCTCGAGGGCAATTGAATTTTCATTGACTAAAGGATTACACCTCAACCAAACATCCTCCAGGGCAAGACAAATGTACATTCGAATGAAATCAGTTTTCTTGTCCCTCATATTGAATGAAGTTAACAGATCCATGATTTGTTTCACATCGGTGAACTCCTTCTTACCCATACAGCTCAACAACAAGTGAAGGGCAACCTTCTCTTGTAATTCTTTGATACAGACATATAGACCAGATAGAGACTCAACAAGTTTCAAGCAATTGGAGTTCATCTCAGGAAGGCTGCAAGAAAGAGAGAAAGCAATTATGTCTGAGCTGGCAAGCCATTCTTCATCCGTGAAGGCCTGCATTATGAAATTGTGCTCCATTTCTTTCTTGAGATTCTTGAAACATGAGTTTTCCTTTCTTATAATCCCATGGAAATTGAATCCATCTTTGTTGATCCTTACATCAGATGTCAGATCTTCATGGACCAAAATAGGATCATAGTCAATATTAGTCTTCTCTGGACCAAGATCGAGATTGATTTCATCCCCATGTGAAATCTGCTGCACAAAATAAAGTCCAACTATCTTCTCCTTCACCATTTCTTCAAAGATTTTACTTTGGTGTTTCTTGAATTGCGCAATGCGATCAACAAAGGTTTCTCTTGCCAAACAGAGTGTGTTGAAATACTCTTCAAAATTGTTCTGAAACAAAGTTCTAGATAGCAGAATTCAAACCCTTTATTCACTCTCATTAATAAGTTCCAAATCTTTGAGTTATGACTTCAAAGGGTGTGGCCTTCAAGAATTAAAAGATTTGGACTCCTTGTAAGGTACCTTCCTATATGCTTGGTCTCTTCGAACATTTGGCATTGTCTTCATTGGTGAAAGTGTAAAACAAAGAGTAGCTTAGAATCAACACACTTTCCTTATGCCACTCATGTAGCAATTTATGTTGTAAATATTATAAAACTGTCTGATGAAGTTGCCAGACACGGAGATCAAACAGGATAAAATAATGAAAATTAGAACATGAGGCGTATACTTAAATGCAAATACATTTCAGTTTGTCAAATTAGTTGTTCTTATTTCACCTTAACTTCTGATTGAGATTTTAACATCGTTGTCTCCACAAACTGGAGTGCCTGTTCAACCTTTTGTATACGGGCCTTTTGTTTGGTCAAGAACTTGAGGAAAACCAACATCTGGCTTTCGACTCACACCTGTAACTCTCATCATATACATCATGGCGAAATTTTTGCTCATAATGGTTTCATCTCATACTCTGACTAAGCATGTGCGCACACTTGGTAACTGGGCTTATCTTTGGCTCCTAAGAATTCACTTCCACAGCTACCAAACTCCTTAGCGGTGGATGGAACAAGAAACTACCTCCAATTTTGTGTTCAAACGGGAGATTGCCAGATGTCCCATGAGGAATTCATGGTAGAAAACAGGCCTGCGCCTTTATTTTATTTTTGTCTTCTGTGGGAAATATCCCACATTCACGTGGTAAACTGAAGTTTGGGTGTTTATATGAGCCAACAGTCACGTAGTCTTTCGATGAAGTGAGCCCGAGGCTGAGCTTTGGAGTTTGGCGTTGGTACTGGTGCTGGCATTGGCTTGTGTGTTTGCTATTGGTTTATGAAATGGTTCTTGTCCTCGATGTTGAGTATTTGGAGGTTGGCCCTAGGCCAATATAATTTTTGGAAAAATATTTGTCAAAATATTTATATTTTGATAAACAAGACTAAAACTCTGCATAAAGGCCGAGGGGCCAATTTTGGCTCAATTCACCAAAAATAGATTATAAAAACCAAATTTGGCTAATAAACCCAACTTTGTATTTACCCACAAGAATAAAAAAATTTCCATTCAAACCAATTCACATTTTTTTGCTAAAAATGCACCGAAACTCGCTTTGAATCTAGCGTGCAGGTACTCATCTGATGCTTGGTCAGTGTCAAGCGCTTTCTGCCGCCTTCACCATGTGTCATGAGCGAAAGAATAATGCCTAAAATAGATAAATATTATTCAGAATACTGATTCCTTATTATATAGGGTTCCAACATAGGCTCCACCTGGGGAAGATAGCTCCGAAGGAGGTGTCTAGAATCCATAGAACTCTGAAAATCACAGACCAGCTGATCCTTGGGCTGCCCCCAAACTGTAAACTGAAAATAAAACCATGAAGATACGGAAAATAAAAGATGCTCATCCTGTTGAGCTTATTGGAACATTCCTACCTACCCTACTTTGCTAACAGTTATTGGTTCAATCAGGTAATGAAAAAGTAACAATGAAGCTAACCCAACAGTTGATCCCATGGTTGGGTTTCCTCATCGTGCTTGATGAAAATCGAAACTGAAATATGTACTGGCAACTGGTGACATATTTGGTTGTTATAGAGAATACATGTTTGAAAACGCAAGCTAACATAAACCTCCATGTAATCTGCTATAGGATCAATTAAAGCATGATGCATGATATTCATTCCTAGATCTTCTATGACTAGTAGATCAGTTGCATCCTCAAAATCAAACCATGCATCTACAACTTCAGCCTTATACTTGAAAACATAACCATCATCAATCTGCAAATCAACAAGTAGTACAATTTCCTCTTGCTTTGGAGAAGGAAGATTTTCCAAGAATTCTTTGAGATCTAGGAAATTATATGACTGAATTTGAGAATCCAAAAGTTCAATATCATTTTCGAACTTTTCAACAACTAGATCAAGAAAACAAATTTTACTTTTAGGGGAAAATTTGCTCGATTCCAAAATATGAAACACAGTTGTTAAAAAGTCTTCGTCAATGTCAAATTCTGCTAACTTACACCTGAATTCTTCTATGGATTCACAACATATAGGATTTGCCACATACCCTGTCATATTGAAACATCATCAAGGCTTTGAAATCTGGATTCTTCAGTAGTGAAGTCACTTGTGCACTTTGAAGCTCGGGATCTTGAACAATGGAGTCGCGAGGTGAATGGTACAACCTTCCTGTGTTTGGCTTTTGTTCACCATCAGAAGTCAAATCTGAACTTCAAGTGCACCTTTGAAGAAAGTTCCCCAGTGGAGTCGCCAAAATGTTAATGCTCTGTAATTTGCCTAAGGCTACGGAGGCAATCACAGAGGTAACCTCGAACCACTTGGAGTATTGGATCTATCCCTCCAAGACTCAGAGAGGGATCTCTCTTTTCGATTTAACTTGGTTTGTATGGGATGGATATCAGGCTAGCTATGAAAGTATGGGGTTGGGGTTTTTAAATGGTTGTTTTGGGACAGCGAGGAGGGCCATTGGGAAAATGGGGTCTGCGCTTAAATATGTGATTCACTCTCAGATCTGGACAAAGTTCTTACACAGGGCAAGGTAGTGGAAGTGTTGGATCGAATTAAGTTTTAATGGTGTTGATTTGAGGAAGAACTAGGGGAGGAAAAAGCGAGAAAATGAGCAGTTAAGAATTCATGAACTGAGCTTTTTAGAGGAGAAACATAAAGATTATCACAAGATCAGATGCAAAGTTTTGTGCTAATAAATTATGCTCTGTTATTATCTTCTGACAATAAGAATTGAAAACAAGTGGAAAAATGACAGGAAAAATACTTAGCAGAGAAAAAACGCCACCAACACATCCGCACAAGAATCCTGTAAACAACATGCTCATTATTGATAGATCATTTGAAGATTACAAAAAAGGTTTTCTGGAATGGCAAAGCCCATGTTCTAGCCAAATGAAAAAAAAAAACACCTCACAGGTCGAACCCACTGTACCTCCAATTCATCCAATATATCCCTGTTTATGACCACATTAGATCTTTATGAATCAAAATTCCTCTAGCCTACAAAGGTGGATCGGTTCCTATCTTTTGGCTGATATTTTTAATGCTGGGAGTTTGGGATCTCTACTTAATTCCAAAAATAGAAAACAACAAACCAAACCAACACATGTAAATTGTCTTCAAACTGTTATAGCTAATGAAAACAAACTCCTCAGAATCTAGAATGTTGGAGCTTCCATTTGTTTTTGTTGAGTTCCTTTAGAGCCTGGAATTTCTCTGCCACCTGTGACTGTATCATAAAATTGATGACAAGTGTAGTAGATTGACCACTGTGTATAAGCCTGATATTTTGTTCACTACCAAATGTCTCGTGCTCCTTCTTAACCACTCGGACGAATCCCTTTGATCGTTAATCTGCTCATTTAAATGCCTCTGCCATCTCTGTCGACGCGTAGAGCACTGCACCATGATCTTGTAAATTATCAACCGCCTCATCTTTTATTCACTAAAATTTCTCCTTATAATCTGGATCTGATTCTCTTTGTCGATTTTGTCATTGCCAGGTGTCTTGGTTCCTTTCAAATTTTCCATCGAATGATTAGGAGAAAGAGAAAATTGCAAGGATAGTGGCTTCACGCACGAGTGTATGAACCGATTTTATTTAACACTTAACTAATCCATCTATTTAAAACTTGAATACACCCACAAGCCTTGCTGATTTTCATAGAAAATTTTGTTTTCTGACAGAATATGGTGATGGTTCCAATCTACACCATAAAATTACAAATAACTACAAAGCAGTCCATCTTGAGAAACACCTGTCTTTGTCCCTCGTAAATCTGAAGGAGATAGGAAGCCTTATTGCGCACCTTTGAAGCATAGGCCCTCCAGTCTGTGCTGCTAATTTGACAGGAACAACCTCGGAGGAAATGTAACCATGTCTCGAGGGTAATTGAATTTTCATTGACTAAAGGATTACACCTCAACCAAACATCCGCTAGGGCAAGACAGATGTACATTCGAATGAAATAAGTTTGCTTGTCCCTCATATTGAATGAAGTTAACAGATCCATGATTTGTTTCACATCGGTGAACTCCTTCTTACCCATACAACTCAGCAACAAGTGAAGGGCAACCTTCTCTTGTAATTCTTTGATACAGACACCTAGACCAGATAGAGACACAACAAGTTTCAAGAAATTGGAGTTCATCTCAGGAAGGCTGCAAGAAAGAGAAAGAAATTACGTCTGAGCTGGCAAGCCATTCTTCATCTGTGAAGGCCTGCGTTATGAAATTGTGCTCCATTTCTTTCTTGAGATTCTTGAAACCTGAGTTTTCCTTTCTTATAATCCCATGGAAATTGAAGCCATCTTTGTTGATCCTTACATCAAATGTCAGATATTCATGGACCAAAATAGGATCATAGTCAATATTAGTCTTCTCTGGACCAAGATCGAGATTGATTTCATCCCCATGTGAAATCTGCTGCACAAAATAACGTCCAACTATCTTCTCCTTCACCATTTCTTCAAAGATTTTACTTTGGTGTTTCTTAAATTGTGCAATGTGATCAACAAAGGTTTCTCTTGCCAAACAGAGTGTGTTGAAATACTCTTCAAAATTGTTCTGAAACAAAGTTCCAGATAGCAGAATTCAAACCCTTTATTCACTCTCATTAATAAATTCCAAATCTTTGAGTTATGACTTCAAAGGGTGTGGCCTTCAAGAATTAAAAGATCTGGAGTCCTTGTAAGGTACCTTCTTATCTGCTTGGTCTCTTCGAACATTTGGCATTGTCTTCATTGGTGAAAGTGTAAAACAAAGAGTATCTTAGAATCAACACACTTTCCTTATGCCACTCATGTAGCAATTTATGTTGTAAATATTATAAAACTGTCTAATGAAGTTTCCAGACACGGAGATCAAACAAGATAAAATAATGAAAATTAGAACATGAGGCATATACTTAAATTCAAATACATTTCGGTTTGTCAAATTAATTGTTCTTCTTTCACCTTAACTTCTGCTTGAGATTTTAACATCGTTGTCTACGCAAACTGGAGTGCCTATTCAACCTTTTGTATATGGGCCTTTTGTTTGGTCAAGAACTTGAGGAAAACCAGCATATGGCTTTCGACTCACACCTGTAACTCTCATCATATACATCATGGCGAAATTTTGGCTCATAAGGGTTTCATCTCATACTCTGACTAAGCATGTGCGTGCACTTGGTAACCGGGCTTATCTTTGGCTCCTAAGAATTCGCTTCCACAGCTGCCAAACTCCTTAGCGATGGATGGAACAAGAAATTGCCTCCAATTTTGTGTTCAAATGGGAGATTGCCAGATGTCCCATGAGGAATTCATGGTAGAAAACAGGACTGCGCCTTTATTTTATTTTTGGCTTCTATGGGCAATATCCCACATTCACGTCGTAAACTGAAGTTTGGGTGTTTATATGAGCTAACAGTCATGTAGTCTTTCGATGAAGTGWGCCCGAGGCTGAGCTTTGGAGTTTGGCRTTGGTGCTGGCACTGGCGCTGGCTTGTGTGTTTGTTGTTGGTTTATGAAATGGTGCTTGTCCTCGATGTTGAGTATTCGGAGGTTGGCCCTAGGCCAATATAATTTTTGGAAAAATATTTGTCAAAATATTTATATTTTGATAAACAAGACTAAAACTCAGCATAAAGGCCGAGGGGCCAATTTTGTCTCAATTCACCAAAAATAGATTATAAAAACCAAATTTGGCTAATAAACCCAACTTTGTATTTACCCACAAGAATAAAAATTTTGCCATTCAAACCAATTCACAATTTTTTGCTAAAAATGCACCGGAACTCGCTTTGAAGCTAGCGTGCAGGTACTCATCTGATGCTTGGTCAGTGTCAAGCGCTTTCTGCCTCCTTCACCATGTGTCATGAGCGAAAGCATAATGCCTGAAATAGATAGATATTATTCAGAATATTGATTCCCTATTATATAGGGTTCTAACACTCCCTACTCTATCATGAAGTCATGGATGACTCCATACTGAAACAACATCCTAAAGTGTTATTTCTATCAAAAACACTTCCATCCCAATCTGAATAAGTATAACCAAATAGTCTAAAGTCATGATCTCCACTATAATATAAACCAAATTCCAACGTACCCTTAATGTATTTCATCACATGCTTTGTAGCTACAAGGTGAACATGTCTGGGTTCTACCAGATACTGACTCAAGGTGTTCACAGAAAAGCATATATCGGGCCTGGTATTCATCAGATACATTAATGAACCAATGATCTGTATATATAGAGTAGTATCAACCAACTCTGAAAAAGTATCAATCGGGAACTTCAACTTTGTTTCCATGGGTGTGTTCATGGCTGTACATTCCAACATATCAAACCTATTCAATATTTCAACTGCATACTTTCCTTTGTTAAGGAATATCTTCTCTAGGCTCTTCCAAACTTCAAGACTTAAGAAATAATGCATCAGGCCTAGGTCTTTCATCTCAAATTCTGTAGTGAGCTTTTTATTACAATCAGTGATGAGCTTTTCTTCTCTTGTTAAGAATAAGTCATCCACATACAACACCAATATAATTGGATCATCATTCATAACCTTGAAGTAAAGGTTAGAATCAGATTTATTGTTGGTAAAGCCCAATCTCATCAGGAAACTATCAATTCTTCCATACCAAGCTCTAGGAGCTTGCTTCAACCCGTACATAACCTTCTTCAACCTGCAGACATGAGTCTTTATATCTTCAACTTCCAACCCTTGTGGTTGTTCTATATACACTTCTTCAATAACACCATTTAAGAACATTGTTTTTAAATCCATCTGGTGTAACTTCCACTTCATCTTGGCTGCAAGGGATATGATGGTTCTGATAGAAGTGTATCTAGATACAGAAGAAAACATTTCTTCATAATCAATTCCTTCCTTTTGAGAAAAGACATGAGTTATAAATCTTGCTTTATGTTTTTCAATACTTCCATTTGCAACATGTTTTATCTTGTATATCCATTTGGAAGATACCATATATTTGTTCTTTGTTCTGGGAACTATTTCCCATACATCATTCTTTATAATGGACTAGTATTCTTCTATCATGGCATCCACCCATTCTTTCTTCTAAATGGATTATTCAAATCAAGTAGGTTCATTTTCTATGAGATCACACATTAAGTCCATATAATTGGAGAATGGTTTAGGTTTCTTGCTTTGTCTCATGGTTCCTTCTGGGGCACCATACTTCTCTCCATATTAAATAAGTTCCCTTGCCCAATCTATCTTTCTCTTATGAGAGATCATCATTTGGGGAGGTTCTTGATATTCTTTCATATCATGATCTTCTGCAATCTCATCATTAGGGGAAATTTTAACTTCCCTCATTGGTTATGCAAGTCTGGGAGCTACAGGTTATTGTTCATACACTTATTCAAGATGAAATCTCCTTGATTTATTGAGTGTTGCATCTTCATCATATGTTACATCTATGTTGATATCAATATGATGGTAACCTGGTATGTAAATTATGAATGCCTTAGATACCTCACAATATCCAAAAAATATACTCTTCTTTCCTAAAGGATCCAACTTAGTTCTCCTTTCTTTTAGAATGTGTACAAACATTGGACAACCAAATATCTTAAGATGGCTTACTTCTAGATTCTTTCCGGAGAAAATTTCTTCGAGGGTTTTGAATCCAAGTGCAATCTGGGATAATCTATTTTGGACATAAATTGTTTTTATTAATGCTTCATCCCATAAGTGCATTGGAAGATATTGATTTTGGATCATAGTTTTCACTGCTTCCATTATTGTTCTATTCTTTCTTTCTGCTACACCATTTTGCTGAGGATTATAGGGAGTGGTGAGCTCCCTCTTAATCCTGGCATCTCTTCAAAATCTTACAAATTCTTTGGAGGTGTATTCTCCTCCATTATCTAACTTGAGTATCTTGATTTTTCTTTCAGAGAGATTTTCTATCAAGGCTTTGAATTCCTTGAATTTTCCAAATACTTCATCTTTTGATTGCAAGAAATAAACCCAAGTATGGCGAGCATAATCATCAATAAATGACACATAGTATACATACCCACTAAGAGAGGTTGATGGCATTGGACCACATACATCTGAGTGGATGAGTTCCAAGATTCATTATGCTTTATTGTCGCTCTTTGGGAAAGGATTCTTTATGTTCTTTCCTTGTGCACATCCCTTGCACACACCTTCATGATCAACCTTGAATTCTTGTAGACTTGTAACTACCTTTCTTACATATGGTAAGGATTTTTAGTTGATGTGATCTAGTATTCTATGCCAAAGTTCACAAGGACTCTCAGTGGAGTGAGTTAAGGTTGCATCTAAGTGACCTTTTAACTTATAAAAGCCACCTTATTTTGTTCCAATGACAATTGTATCTTCTATTGTTTTTTATTTAGGCCACATAAGAACTTCACCATCTATGAATGCAACCCTGAAACCTTTCTTATCTAAAGATGATATAGAAGGTAAGTTCTTTTTCAAACCTGGTACATATAGTACATCCTTCATTCTCATAGGGGTCCCTGAATCAAGTTTGTAGGTGGATTCTCCCACTCCTTTGATAGGGTACTGGTAATCATCTTCGATTGTAACTTTCTAGGGAAAGTTAATTTCTATAAGGCTAGAGAGAATGTCTCTCTGACCTATCATGTGCTTATAGGCACCATTTTCTATGAGCCAAGTATCCTCTCCATGTGTCGCGGATCCTGAGAGGGCGGAAAATAAAACATAATTTTCAATATCTTCTTTAGTCAACTTCGTGGGTGGCTCATCATCGTCAACTGCATGGGCATGATGTCTTTTTTTATTTCTCTTCTTGTATTCTTCCCTTATGGTAGGAAAATTCTTAGCAATATGTTCCATCTTATCACAATGATAACATTGATAAGACGAGAAATATGTTTCTCTTCTTTGACCCTTGTGATATTTCTAAAATCTCCTTGGAGGGTGAGATTCTTTATGGAAGTGGGTGAATCTCTTTGGGGAGTGATATTCCTTATGGAGGTGGGTCTCCTTTTGGAAATGAGACATTTTAATTCCTCCTTTAGAATGAGAAGCTAGGGCTTGGTCTTGATCCCTTAATAGTATTTCTTCTCGGTTGGCTACTCTTGCTTCTTCTTGATCACATTCTTTCTAAAGAATGTCCAATTGGAGTTTCTCCTTTCTTGCAAAGATGGTTTGGATGAAGGAATCCCAAGGTATTATGAGACCATTAGGAGTTCTCATGATGAGTTCATCTTCATCTGAGTTGTCTCCAATTGTTTCTAGTTTTTCTTTGAAATGAGTAACCCTAGAGAAATAGTCTTGAATTGTTTCTCCTTTCTGTATCTTTGTATTCTTGAGCTGGGTTCTCAAGTTCATCTTCTGGTTGATGTTATTTATTTCATACATTATTCTTAGGGCATCAAACATCTCTTTTGTAGTATTCTTAGAATACATTTGAGGGATCAAGTGATCTTTAATAGAGTCTGCAATGATCCTTTTGGGCCTAACCATATATTTTTTGTACTTTTCTTTGGCTACATCTTCTTCGGGTTATTGTACATTTTCTTTTATGAATTTTGAAAGGTCATTCTCTTCAAGAATGAGTGCAATCCTGTACTTCCAGGCACAAAAGTTTTCCACACCTTCTAACTTGTCAACAATATTGGTGCTTGCAAACATCTTGATCTGGAGCTAGGAAAATGACCAGAAAATGAATGTGCTCATAAAGTGAATCTGAACTTACCAGGACATGCGCTGGGTTGAGGTGAGTAGTTTGGAGTTGTCTGTTTCAAAAATTCCAAGTTTTACCCCTTGAAACTAGACCTACACAAATCTGGACTAGTACTTCTGGTATTGGTTCGAGTTTCCTGGTTTTCTAGTTTTCTAGTACCAGTCAAAACTAGGGTTTGAATTTTTGAAGGCTCTGGCCACTAAAAAGGTGTGCTCAAGATGCCGAGTGACGTGATAAGGTAGGGTACACTTCCCTAGATGGGTTTTAGCCATAAATTCCCTTCCAATAAAAATCCCTAATTTTCTTGTACAACAACAGTGACATTTTTGGTTACCCAGTGAAAGGTGCTCTATCCAGTCAAGCTCTGATACCATGTTAAATTTAGAGTTGTTATTAAGTTATTTTCAATTTCCTATATCATAACAACATAAGTAGGATCACTGAAACAAACAAAATCACAAGGTATAAAGCATTTTATCCTGGGAAACCCTCATCGAGGATAAAACCCAGCAAAAACTTCCTCAATAATAGACTGCCAAGACTAAGGACCAAAATCACCAAGAAAATACTAGGACTGAGCATGCACCTCTCTCTCGTTATTCTTACAACTGCAACTACCTTCAAAATATGTGCACTAGAAGTGAATGCGAGTGAGTGAACAAATGAGGCACCCTCCTCACTTATAAATACTAGTTGAGGAGGCGTTAGGGTTATGTCCCTTCATCAAGTAGGGCTGACTTCTCCCAATAGTGGTTAAAACCACTTTATTAAACCCTAGGGGCCAACTTCTCAAATACCACCATATGAATATGGTTTTACCAATCCAAAAAAGGGATTCGGTCATACATAAGTCCCGACATGATCATTCCACAAAAGGGAATTTGATCTAGAAGATAATAACTCAATTATAATTAGAATATTCTTCGAAGTTACAATATTCCAACAGTAATAGCATCCAAAGTCGTTGCAAAAAAACAAAGGAACAAAGAAAAGAAAATAAAAAAGAAGGAAGAAGAAGTTGAACGAAAGAAACAAGAAGAAAATGCACAAGATGAAGTGGAAGTGGAAACAAAAGGGGTAGCAGAAGAGAAAGTGGCAGCAAAAGGAGCAGTGGAAGCAAAAGAAACAAGGGAAGTGGAACTACTAGCGATGACAAAAGAAGCAACAACAATGAAAGAAACGGTGACGGAAGCAACGACGAAAGAACAAAGAAAAAAAGATGAAGAAGAAAGGTACGAAGACATGTTTCCCATGGGTAAGGACATTTTGGGGTCATCAATTGATATCCCGCTCACGGGGGACACTTTCCATTTGGTGAGATAGGATTAGGAACATTGTTGGCGTAGGCCATTTTAGGGAAATGTACAACAATTAATGAAGCGGTCGAGAAAGGGACCAGAAAAGGAGCGTGCGTCGGAGAACAAGGAAAAAGAACACGAGGAAGTCGAAAAGTCGAAGGAAAAGAAGAAGGACGTGGACCAGGATGATTTAAAGGATGGAAATTTATATTAAAATGTAGAAACATGGGCTAATCTTACCAGTTGTTCATATGCAAAATGTAAAATGTTTGGCGATAATTTTGTAAAAATATTCAAATCTCTAAGGATTTTATGTAGTTTCTATCAAATTTGGGCGATTTTTAAGGTAAAATAATTTTATTCTAAGGGATTTGGGCGAATCGTTTTTAGAAAAAATGGAAATTGGCAAATCATTTTTTTGAAAAACCATGGAAAATTGTCCCATTTGCGAAATTTATCCCCTAAAATCATCTATGGACGCGGATCAACTACACGTGCAAGAAGTTAGAATGTGGACAAACCTAATCCACTTAGGGTTAGGGTTTTTTTCATTGATGCAATAGGTTTTAACCCATTTTTTAGTATAAATATGTATTGTAATATATAAGGATATCATATCATGTTATGCAAGGAAGAGTTATAGCTTGAGTTTTCTAGTTGTGGAACCAATTTTGGAGATGAGACAGTTTTTTAGAGATATGCATTGTAACTGAGGGTCAGGTCAGAATATGTGGATTTTAGTGTGACATTGGTCAGCCACACATATATATGTGCATTTTATTTGCACTTCTGATGTAATGCACGTAGTGCAATTACTTGATGAAGATGAATAAAGAGGAAAATAATACCAGATATTTGTGGACATAGCCCAGTGGGGGTGAACCATGGTAAAACATTTTTTTATTGTGTGGAATGTTTCTTTTCTATATTGAAATGGTTTATACTGAAGGAATGAATCTGTTAGTAGTAAAATGTAGTGAACACTAGAATAGTTCTGACAAAATGAATGTTAATGAATGAACATGGTTACATAATGGTAGATCTAATATATGTTGAAGTGAAAATGATTCCTAACATCCCCATGAGAAACATCCCTTCCATGATTGTAGACATCTAGGTCCTTCATTCACCCACAAGCCATCTTGGGTGAGACTTAATTGTGCAATATGTGCACAGTGTTTCCTTGTGATCTCCAGAAGGGCCAACGGTTTGGAAGGTTTTGTTGGAAACCTAAGGTAGAACCTATGTCATCCCAAACATTCCAACAAATGGTTTTGTTGTCAGCTAGAACTCAGAAGATCAGATTAGAAGGGACTTGATGAGAATGACAGTGAAGAGAATGTAATATTATAAGGGGATGTTTAGGCCATAGAATCCATCTAAGCATGAGATTGAAAGATGGTTGGAAACAAAACAACTCGAGTTCGTAGAGAAAGACAATAGAAGTTCCACGTATACACCGCACCAGTGTTTAGAAAGCTATGTATTTACTGATATTCATGAGGCATTTTTCTATTATTTTCCAAAGTTGGTGTAGGAGTGGATATTGAGATTAAAGGACAATCATCCTACTAATCGGATAATACTAGTAGAGCGGACTACTGAGAATATTGTGTGTTTATAAAGAGTTAATAATAAATTCATTCATGTAGTGGATTTCTGGTTAGACAGTATTATTGCGGGATTTATTACTGATTTTGTAGTCGATACTGCGAAATCATACATTGTTGCGGAGAAGGAGTTTTTGAAGGGACCGAGAGGAATGTATACTCGATCACTTTACATTTCAATCAAGATTTTATTACATGATAAAGGCATAATGACAATGGATTAAAAAAGATAAATCACTCTGTGCGCATAAGGAAACTAGGGGAAGCACAAAGGACAATCTGAGATATGGAGAGGGCTCTAGAGAGAGGTCAGAAGAAGGAAGAAATGGACCCCATTATGATGGATGAGGAATAGACCAAGGAGATAATGGATAGAGTGGGAGTGATGTGTAGGGGAAGACCCTACCAGTATAAGATCAATAGTAAAAAGAGGGTAGTAGTCGAGCGAGAGGGATTGGACAGTGATGAGGAAGAGGTAGAGGATATCTGTGCTACAGGTTAGATTGAGGAAATCCTACATGCCACATATGAGAGGAAAACCAAAGGTCAAGGGTCTGGTGTAGAAGAAGGCTCTCCATATCAGATCAGAATTAGTGTGGAACCCACAACCCCATGTGAAACTTAGACATCTGAAGAAGAAGAACCATTTATACAAACAACAATTAGTGGTAGAAGGATTTTAGTACGAAGTGGTTCCAGTGGAATTTCAAGTAGAAGTACAAATTCAGTTAGCAGTAGTCATCTATATACATCGAGCAGAGGTGGTAGTACATCAAACTTTACAGTGGCAGGAGAAGATCCAACTATTCGGTTACCATAATTTCATGGAGAAGGGTTGGATGACCCAGAGAAGCATTTGTTTATTGTTGAAAATATTTGGGCATCTAAACAAATCATAGATGAAGATACAAAAGTAGTGCATCTTTCAATCACATTCAGAGACCGTGCATTGAACTGGTATATGGGCTTCGCAGTAAATAGTCCTCAAGGAGCACCCACAATCATCGTAGATGTGAAGAAGGCACTAATCAATGAATTCCATTGACCAAGTTCAAAATATAAGTTCATGAATGAGATGATATAAATCAAATAGAAGCCAGGAGAGTCAGCTTGGGAAGTTTATCAGAAGTTCAATAGGTTGAAAGTATCCTATCACAGATATGCAGCATAGGCATCTATTTGTTAATTCGTTACTGCCACATATTAAGTATCTATTAAGGAAACAAAATTTCCAGACTCAATATGAGGCTTTGTAAGTATCCTTGCAGTTGGAGGAAAATCAATATAAACATACAAATCCAATTGTAGAAGGGTTGAGAGTGGATCTGAAGAATCTAACATTTCATTTGAATCAGAACAAAAGTAAGGAGAAGGGGAAATATATATGGTGTACATTATGCAGAACAGAAGGACATCATAAGAATGAGTTCCCAACATTTGCGTAGTACTTGGGAGCAGGAATTCCAAATCTTTTACATACAGGATGAACTTGGTGTGAGATATGTAGAACACATGTACACGATCCTTATCATGGCCCCATGATGCAAAAGTATAAAGCAATACCCAAGAGTACATTTTTCAATTTCTGTAAGTTTGTAGGACATGAAGACAAGGACTATAGAACTTTGGAAATGATGAAGGATGGGACCTCAAATGCATATAGCATGTAGGATGAACCTATGACAGGTTCACCTGTGCAACAGTATAATAACGTGCAATAGTTTGCAGTGCTATCATAGTACAATAATGTTCAACCACAATATAATCAGGTACCACAGTATAATACATCGCGCTCAGATAATCAAGGTAACAGAGGAGGATTCAGAGGAGGAGGTCATGGAGGAAGAGGATTTGGAGGAGGTAGAGGACCAATAACATGTCATAATTTTCAGAAACCTGGACATTATGCAAGTGATTGTCCACAGCCGCTAATGACATGCATGCATTTTCATGCAGCAAATCATAATACAAAATATTTTCCAACATTTATGATAAAGATACAGGAAAAGAGGAATCTGAATAACTAGAATGTTTAATGGATTGTTGTAGAAACCAGAAAAGATGATGGAAATAAGATCAATATAGCTACTAGAGGTGGAACCAAGATAGGAGCAGATGTAGCAAAGTAGAATTAGAATCAACACCAGTGGGTCAGAAAGAATACAACACCCGAATAACATTTTGATGTGCAGAAGGAAAAGGAGACATTCAAGCAGGCCAGATAGGAGATTTTGTAGGAGAATATTGCTTCTAATTCAAGTACAAATCTAGGAGATGATGTTCCAATATATGGCATGCCTCACTTATTTGATCAAACCAGCAAATATCAACCTTCAGAACAAGTACGTAATCTAAGAAAATGTTTGGGGTCTTTCTTGAAGATATTGAATAATAAAACATCTCTATAAGTATTACAAAGTCTGTTAGAAAAGTGAAATTCTGGAGAAGAAATAAAACTAGAGCAGAAGATAGTCAATCAGGTCCATAAGAAGACAAGAACAAATAGGGAATTCATATTGAATGCAAATATTGGAGATTTTGACATGGGTGACATAATATTAGACTTGGGGTCTAAAGTAAATTTTTTACCTAAGAAGACATGGGAAGCCATGGGGGAACCTACACTGGAATATTCACCTATTCAGTTGAAGCTAGAAAATAAACATACCATTGGTACCAATTGGTATATTCAAAGGCATACCAGTGGATTTAGATGGTGTGCGCACTATGCCAGACTTTGAAGTGATTGATATAGTTGGTAATACTACACCTTATCCAACATTGTTGGGACTATATTGGGAATTTGACAATCATGTTATCATTAACTTGAAGACCAGTAAAATGATCTTTCAATGACGAGAATACAGAGTTATAGCACCACTATATCCTTCAGAAGGTGGAACATATGTTGAACCTGTGACAGACAATTTCATCACAGAAGATATAAGCCAGTTGTATATAAATACAACAGGCGAGGAAGACTACATTAACCCAACAACAGATGGAATGCTTAGATGGAGAATCATTAGTTCTTGTTCTTTAGATTTTGATACAGGACTAGAGAATTGGTAGCAGCGCTTACATGAGATATCTACTAGAAGATGCACAAGGATGATGTGGGATGGGTATTCTATATGCACTAGAAAACACTAAAAACCCTCAATTAAATTGTCAACACGGGGTAAGTAAATTTAGAGTTGTAGCACTATATGTGCCAAGGAAGAAAGGCTAGAGGTAGTATAGTCTAACTAAGGAAACATGATATTGAAGGGCTAATCTACTCAATCAAAGACTACTAATGATCAAACCCTACTAAGAAACTTAAACTATGTACCCTAAGTAACCTTTGAACAAAGGATCGATGGATAGTTCTAAGAAAGTAAATGAAAACCCCACTTAAAGAAAATTAACTTAATCATGACAATAAGCAAAAGAAAACTATCTACCTAATAAGCAATAACAACAAMAAACTACTTTAATTAACCTATTCAAATTCAATAAGCAACTATYCTATGAAAGCAAGTAAATAGACAAGCAACTACCCTATCAAAAAAAAAATAAACAAGCAAGCAACTAACCTATTAAAGAAAGTAAACARGCAAGCAAACAACTAACTAACCTATGATAACTTCTACAACAAGTAAACTAATCAAAATTACTCAATAAACAACTAATCAAACTAATAAGCAAGTGAACTCTATTCTTAAATTAAATTTCACAATAACTTCTAATTTATAAAAGGAAATCTCAATCTACTAAATTCAAAGMATCAACAACTACTCTTTATTCTACGATAAGGAAACTATTCTTTAATCTACCAAAGCAAGAAGACTATTCTCTAAAAAGCAAGGAAATTATCCTCTAATCTATAAAAGCAAGGAAACTCAAATATAATGTTGATGGTTATGTCTCCGGTGTCTTATGATATCACGATGGCATTTAACAATTAACGATAACTCAAGAGGGATAAACTCAATATTGACTTCGATAGCAAAGTGAAAAGTGTGAATTAGACAATCCAATGAGAACATGGCCATTATAGAAGCAACATCAACTATCCTGCATATCCATGTGATTCTTCAATTTATGCACTAGTCATCAACAGTATAAAAACACTATTATATTAAATTCAAATGCATTCGACACTAATATAAGAAAATTCATACTACTTAGATTCATAACTGAAAACCAAACTTACTAATCAACTTCAAATTAAAATTGCAACCTAGATCTAGAAAAGGAAATTGCATAAAGTAAACTAAACTAATCCTATTTTAACAATTCAAAATGCAAAAGAGGAAATGCTCATAAAACATAAATTAAATCCTATTTTCTATTTCAGCATATGACAAGAAATTAGATGAGCAAACTAACTAACAACTAGATAAGGAAAACTAAACAACAATTAGATAAGCAAACTGAAAATGAAAACTAACAACTAACAACTATCCATCCACCAAAACCTTGCCAAAGAAATCATGAACTAAATACCTTGTTTTAACTCTTTTTTAAATTCTATTTCAGCATATAGAAAATCTAACTATCATCTAATTACACATAGGGGTTAGTATCTAATATTGCAAGCTAGTTCCTACTAATTAAAAAGTCATTTCATATTAACACTAGCCTCCACAATAACCTGCAAAACTGAACTAAAACAATTAAATTATAAACAACAATTTATACAGTAAAGAAGCATAATGAAAACCCATGTATAGGAAATAAATAAAATGACGACTACACTATTCAATTCACAAGCAAACTAATTAGATATTCACCCAGACTACTGGTGGGCCCCCCAGGAAGTCGTGGCTACTCTTCAAAGATGAACCACGAGCTAAACAACACGAATTCAACATTAAAATAAGAAATGCAGTTTTACATAGTCTTAGCAAAATGTGTCTGAAAATAGAAAAAAAGAGTTGAACTATCTTTTTCTCTCTAACACTATCTATTTGACCACTGAGGTGGTATTTATAGATTTACAAGCTAATAGGTCGACCACTGGAAGGGTCGACCTTCTCTAAGAAAAACAAATCACATTCAATGAGTCCTAACTGTCGGTGGCTTCTAGAAACAAGGCGAGCCAATAATTGCCCAGCATAACAACCCAAATCAAGTTGTCAGGAGCTCAGTAGTTGGAGGCCACAAGAACAAGAAAAACCCATGTCTCTAATTCTCCCATCGCTGGCCACTGATATGATAACCGTCAAATCGCCCATGGTTTTAGTGCAGGATGAAGTACCGGATGGAGTACCGGACTGAGTGCTGGATAGAGTACCGAACAGAGTGTTGGATGCAAAAACGAGCTGCAATTTTTCCCTGTGACACACAGAACGTTAAATAGTTTCCTGGAATCATTAAAACATGTTGAATTACACTCAAATCCATCATAAAACACGAATCATGCATACCTGGTATGAATCATGGCGATTTAACACAAAAAAACTTCAAAACTCTTCAAAACAGGAAAATACATATACACATTTGGTCAAAAAGGATCCAATAAGCATCATTATATTAGCCATATCGCGGGCCCAACATTACCCCCACACCTAATATTTTGCAGGTCCCACTGCAAACAAAAATAAATTTCCCCTCATGGCTAAGCTTGCTGAGGAGGATCAACTTTGGAAGCTTCTCCTTCTTGTTGTGAAGATTTTGTCTTATGCCTCTTGTGTTTCTTCAATTGTGCCCTGAGGTTGTGGTTGGCTTTGTTCATCTCGTCAACCAACCTTTGAAGGGAATTCACCTTTTCTTGGAGGACTGCATTATCATGGTGAAGATGCATATCCATAGTCTTCCTATCTTCCAATTGTTGCAGCAGCTGAAAATTCTCTTGTTGTAGTTTCTCAATGGATGGAGCAGGATCAGATATCTTGGAGGAAGGCTTAGATCCTTTGAAAGATGTAGAAATTATACCAGTCTTAATATTTGGGGTAGGCATCGGTGAGGTAGGAGTAATAGGGGGTTGATGAGGAGAAGTAGGTTCAGATTTTGTCTTTCTTTGTGGCTTCAATTCATCTACGGACACTTCCCTAAGTCTTTTGTGAGGACTCTCAAGATCGGAGGACACTTGGATAGGGTTTGAAGTAGTCAGGGGTTTTTCATAAGGTTTTCCCCTTGTGCTCCTGGTACTTTTTCAAAAGGGTCCTATATTGAATCGATTAGCTCCTCTCCTATTTGTGGGAACTGTAGGAAAGTATTGTTGAATTACTTCTTGTAGATTCTTGGGTGTAGGATCAAGAGATATTTTAGGCATATGGATATTAGCAATAGGCTTCTTGGTATTTTTGCCTGATGAGGCTGTAGCGGTTTCAACAAGATTCTTGGATTTTTGTTCCGGTAAAGAAATGGCTTGTGCATGAGGGTTTGGATTCCTTGGAGAGTGGGGTTTGGATAGAGAAATAGTCTTTAGATCCAATGTCTTTTTGCTAGTCTTGATTGTCAAGTGAGGGTTTGCAAATTGATAAATGAATGCATCCCAAGTTTTCCCCTGTTTTTCTAATTCGGCTAAAACAAGGAGTTTGATAAGGCCATGGTGAAATAGGTTGTTGTATAGGTTGGCTACATTCTTCCTCACTTGAGACGGCATCTTCTCCAAGTTATTTAAAAAGTAGAAGGGGAAATTCAATGCTTTATTGAACTGAAAGTGGGCTAACAATCAAAAGTGACAAGCTTTAAAAGTGGAATATATACCTTCACATGTGATCAACCTGGTGATGACTATGAGAGGGTTGATCAACTCCTATTTTATCCACTCCTTGGAGTATCCTTTAGCTCTATAGATGTTATGGAATTATGGTTTAAAAACCCTGTTATAGCTTGATCACAGCAGCTAGTGGTTTTTAAACCATCTATCTCCCACTCTTGGAAGCTTCGTGGTTGCGGTTATGGATTCCTATGAGGCCCCAAAGGTGAGAGACCCCACGCGCACTTTATTCCCATCAAAATTGAGGGCAAATTGCATTTATATGCCATCGTCATGGCCCTATAAGTGGGACAAAAACATCCCCCAACCTGCGCGCAAAAATACTTCCCTGCATTATGCAAACTCAAGGATGGCGAAAATGTCTGCATAGGAAGAGGGATCATACATTTTGGGCATTGTGATGATGTGAAGGAATGGTTAGAAGGATAAATTCACAAAGAAAGGGTGTTATCAGGCTAAGGAAAGGCACAATTGTGCAGAGGCCGAGAGCAATTGAACAGAGGAATGAAAGAAACAGAGGTTGAGTGTGTTTAAAAATAGGGGCGAATGCAAATGAGCAGAGGTGAATTGGAATAAGAAGAGGTGAATTGGAATAATGGGATAACCCAATTCCATTTTTGAGTGCGCCTAGGGTGGAATTGGTTGCACACATGCATGCACAAGTTGCCATGTGTGAGCGATTTCGAATTTGAAGGCATGTTTTTGGGGGAAATCATAATGATACAAAGTTAGATCAATGTCCAAGTCTTTTGACTTGGACATTTGATCATAAAAATGTATAAGGTTTGCTTCATTTGATATTGATTTCCATGAACTAATTCAATTAAATGTCATTAATTCCTGGTTACCTAAAATTGTGGACAGTTACTGGTGTATATTTTCATATGGCACTTCATTCGGCACCTCATACAACACTTCATACGGCACCTCGTGTGACACTCCATATGTACCTCTATGCTAAATGAATTTTCACCTCCTGTAATGGATAGCTTGCAATCTTGTAATGGTTTTGACAGTCACAGTGATTAAGAGCAGAGGCAAAGTGTTCCATTGTTATTGATTTTTCCACCGTTCTTACTCAATCCACTCGCACGAGACATGTAATTTCAATCCTATAATGAACAGCCTATAACAAAAACACACCAATAAAGTGGTATGTTAAGGATATGTATAGCAATTTATAGCACACAGGGGATTTAGCATTTCAAAAATAAAATGACTGTTGATGTAATAACTTGTATCATGAAAACAATACATAAATTTTTACAAAGATTTACTTCTCTAGGCAGTGATCATTTGTCAACTCATGAACCCCTCCCCCACACCTAAGTATTGTGACACCTCACAATCAAAAATATAGGAAACCAGTCAGTTCTCCCAATAGTCGAATATTTAAATCTTGTTAAGTGTAGAGATAAATTTCACAGATTGGTCTGACGAGACAGTTAAAATATGGCCCCACCTATAGGACAAGAGATCCTATATATAGATAAGAAGAGGTAGGAAATAGAGTTTCAAGATAGTCTCAGAGTTAGTTCCCAATGACCAGTTTGTGGAGTTCATTAACCTTAGCCTAACCATACATACTTCATGTCATCTTTGTCTACACGTAATGTCATACATTAGGACAAGTTTAAATTTATTATTTATTTTTTGTCTGATTACCATCCTTGCTAGGTATAATGCCCTACTTCCAGCAATCTTGTTCAGAACTCCAGTGAGTTTACCTAGTCATACCATAGGTCGGTACCCACTGCCAGTAGATCTATTCAGTATCTTGGTGGGTTAGCCTCTTACACCCTCAGAAACTAACCCTTCATATTTTAAGATTTTAGTATAAGATTGCTTTATGCAAGAATATGGGGGGACAACTCTGAAAACAACTTTTTCTTTCTTTTTTTCCAATTGGGATGGTATTTATGTTAAGGATGACTTTCTGTTATATTCCTTAGTGATTCTCTTGATGTAAGGGGTACTTAAGAGGATGTGGCCTATCTAAAGATATGATATAATCAATCTATTTAGTTTGTAGTGGATGGTACCATTGAGAAAGAATAGAAAGGTATCTCTAGGCTCAACTCACTTTCTTCTTTTTTAGTTGTTGTGATGTTTCCATGACTAACCGCTAATCAAACCTCCTTGTTACTTTTTAATAAAGATACTTTACTCACTTACTCAGGTTTCTTGGGAAAAATATACGAGAGACCTCTAAGCTTGATGGTTACGGTATCACTTCCTTACATAGTGGTGAATATTTTCAAGAGAAAATTCTTTTTAAAATTCCTTAAGAAAAAAAAGAAGATGAAAATATTTGCAAAAATATGGCTAATTACAGCAAGTCATTATTCATTTGATGCTTAGTAGACAACAAGGTTCAAATATAGCAATATTTTGAAGAAAAATCCTTTTTTATATTTCCTTGAAACTGTCTACTCCTGGTGAAATAAATACCTACAGAAATCTCTAGAATTTCTTATCAACAAAATTCAAAATTATTTACATATGTACAGTACAAAATTCATAAAACCTTCAAGAACAAGGGGAAACTTCCCCATCTACTAAGGCCAATGCCTTGTCAGTTGACATGACCTATAGAAAATCCTCTTTGGAAATGGGTTTATGATAAAATTTGAGTTAGTGTCCATTTACTACAAAAAGGAGACTTGTCCATCATCAATTGTTTTGATTTTCACAGCTCCATTGTCATATACAGTGACTACCTCGTAAGGACCCAACCACGGGGTGGTGAGTTTTCCTTTGAAGGTTTTAAATCGATAATTCTATTGGTAGAAGTACTTGTTTCCCGTACACTAGCTCATAAGGGTTATGCCCAGTGGTGTTTCTCCAGGTGGTTTGGTAAGCCCACAAAGCCTCTGGAAGCCTATCATCCCAATCCCGGTGATGTAATTGAAAGGTCTTGGTTAAGATAGCTTCCATAACTTTGCTTGTAGATTCTACCTGACCATTAGCTTGTGGGTGGTATGGAGAAGTTTTACAGTGTTTAATCCCATATTTATTTGTTAGCTCTCTCATCAGCTTGGAAGTGAATTGATTTCCTTGGTCTGTAACAATTTCACGAGCGACACCGAAGCGGGTAAATATGTCTTCATAGATAAATTCGATAATGGATTTTTTTGTAGCCCTAGATAGGGATTTTGCCTTTACCCACTTGGTGACATAATCTGTTCAAACCAAAATATAATTCTTCTTACGGGACATGGGTGAAATTGATCCTACAAAGTCAAGGGCCCATTTTTCGAAAGGTTCTATCATAACTTGGGCATGCAAGGGAATTTCCTCAGCTGATGTAGGTCTTCCTATCCTTTGGAAATTATCACAACTCCTCACATACTTGGCAACATCTTTGAAAATGCTAGGCCAATAGTAACCTGAATGTAACACCTTATATGTTGTACGTTTGTCAAAAACATGGCCACCGCATGGTCCATAATGACAACTTCGTAGTATTTCTGGTACCTCATCTTCTCGGACACATCTATGAATAATCAAATCAGGACCTGTGCGAAAAAGGTCATGGCCAACCCAAGAGTAATTAGCACTTTGTGTAATAATTTTAAAATTTTCATGAGGTGACAAATGAGATGGTAACTTCCTAGTAGCCAGATAATTTGCCATATCCGCAAACCACGGGGTATTTACAGAGAGGGAAAAAAGGTGCTCGTCTGGGAAACTATCATCTACGAGAGTATCATCATCCTCATTTTTTATTCATGAAAGAAAATCAGTTACCAAATTCTCCTTTCCAGGTCAGTCAAGAATGATGATGTTAAACTCTTGCAATAGCAGGAGCCACCTAGTCCCTCGACCATTAGTTATGGTTTTATTCATGATAAATCTAATGGAGGAATGATTTGTATGTACAAATACTTTGTAACCTGTAATTTAGTGGATAAAATTGTTAATAGCATGAACAACTTCCAAGAATTCTTTCTTGGTAACTGTGTAGTTTAACTCACCAGGGGACAAGTTCTTGCTCACAAAATAAATGGCATAGGACTGTTGATATTATTTTTTCCCTAATACTCCTCCTATTGCGATATTGGAGGCATCAATGGATATGTGAAATGGGAGAGTCCAATTGGGCCCTCTAAGGATTGGTGCCACAGACAAATTAGCTTTCAGGGTCTCAAAGGCAATTTGACACTGCTTAGTCCAAACAAAATCAACATCTTTTATTAACAATGCAAACATGGGTGCAACAATCTTTGTAAAATTTTCAATAAATTGTCGGTAGTATATGACATGTCCAAGAAATATTATCACCTCTTTCTGAGTCTTGTTGGGTGGAATTCTAACGACAACCTCAATCTTTGCAGGATCGACTTTTATCCCTTCAGATGAAACATGATGTCCTAGAACCACTCCTTCAGTCAACAATATTTTACATTTTTCATGAATTAGAGATAGGTTCATTTCTTGGCATTTGATAAGGACTTTTTCTAAGTTATCTAAGTCTTCTTGGTAAGTGTTTCCATAAACTGTGAATTCATCCATGTATACCTCCACACAATCATGAATAAGATCAGAAAATATCCCTAGTACTTCTCGTTGAAATGTGGCAGGAGAATTACATAATCCAAATGGTAAGACCCTATAGGCATAGGTGCCCCAAGGACAAGTAAAGGTTGTCTTGTCCTGTTCCTCAGGTGATATGAGAATTTGATTCTACCCACTGTACCCATCTAAAAAGGAGAAATACTTCTTTCCAGACATGGTATCCAAAATTTGGTCGATGAAAGGAAGAGGAAAGTAATCCTTCAGAGTGGCTTTATTGAGCTCTCATAAATCAACACAAATTCTTCATTTCTCGGTCACTTTCTTTGGAACCACTACAAGTGGGGACACCCACTTACTATTGGATTTGGGATAAATAAATCTGACGTTTAATAGATTTTGGATCTCCTCTTTTACTATATCTTTGAGTGTTGGGTTCATCCTTCTTTGGGGTTTCCTAAAAGGTGTTACTTCCCCCTAGGTATATATGTGATGGATGCATGTGTCAGGGTGTATACCCTTCATGTCAGTGTATTCCCAGGTGAATGCCCCTAATTGTTCTTTAAGGATACTTACTAACCGTTTTTGTTGGTCTGCATCTAGGCCGAAGCTTATATGTAAAAATTTCCCTGGACTAATCTCATAGGGCATAGTATAAGATATGGAAGACTCATCTATATCGAAGATAAAATATGTCGAAGAAAAAATGGATGGGTCCAATTGTTTCTGAAATTATTCCCCAAACATGTACTCAAATTGGGGAAAAGATTGTGGAAAATCAACACACTTGATAGCATAAATGAACTGGTTTAGCACATTTTCCATTGTGTGCTCCTGAAGTGCCAAGGCATGGTCACTTGGCAATACGGGTTCTTCCCAGTCCTCATTCTCATATGGACATTCAAGCCACCATATATTCTCCATGATAGGTTAGGTTGGAGGGTATATGGTGAGTTTCTGGATAGAGAGTCCATTTGAGATGGTCATTTCTCCCTCTCTACAACCAATAAATGCATTCGTTGTGGCTAACCAAGGTATTCCCAAAATAACGGGATGGCATTTAGTAGGATCCTTTGAGTGGATAACAAGGAATTCTACTGGGTACTCCCATGAGGCTAAAGTAACTATGATATCATCCATAATTCCTTCAGGTATAACCCTAGTCTTATCTGCTAATTCCAAAATGGTTGGGGTGGGTCTAAGAAGAGGTTTTAACTATAATTTTTCCAAGGTAGTAGAGGTAATAACATTGATGGCTACCTCTATGTCTATGAGAGTGTTTCCAATGGAGACCTCATTAATGGTTATGGTCACTACAGGGTTTCCTGGGTTCCCATATTTTTCTAGCTTAGGCTGCTCTGATATGTACTCGAAAATTTCTCCTATCAAATGTATTGTTGGAGGATCATTCTGCTTCCTACCTGGCTTCTTAATACATAATTCTTTGAATACCTTACTGTAGATTGGAATATCCTTAATGGCTTGAAGCATTGGAATCTTGACACAAATAGTCTTCAATTCATTCAAGATGTCAAATTTTGATCGAGTGGTAGGTTTTTCGATTATTAATCTGTGTGGATGAGGAGGGGCCTTCGTAAATTTTGAAGGTTCATTTTGGGGAAGCTTGGGTTCTTGGTCCTTAGGAATAATAACATATTCCCATCTAGTGTCATCCATAGGTTGTTTGGGGTTTCCTCGTCTTATTCTTCCTGATAACTACTGAAGGTCTCTTCATGTCCATAACTTTTCCCAACCTCAGTTGAATCTCCTATAGTGGAACAAGAGTAATAACATATGTCGGGAAGATTGACATCTCAAAATTGTGAAGAGGTTGAGTGGGCTTATTATTTGGATTGGGCACTGGTTGTGTCGATAATAGTGTTGGTCTTGGGGAGCTTGCATTATGATATTGTTGTGGTTTTTTTTGTGGAATAGGAGGTAAAGGTGGTGGAACAAAACCAGGCAGAAGTTGCAGAGTGTTTGGTGGAAACTGAGGATAAGAATGGTTGGACATAGAGATAGGTGGAGCTTGAGGGTTTCCTTGGTTATGAACTCCTCTCCATCCTTGAAGCTAAGGATGTTTTCACTGTGTAGACCAGTTTTTCCAACCTGGTGAGTTCCATTGTTGTTGTTGTTGATAATAGGGTGGAACTTGAGATTGTGGATCTGGGTATGTGGGTTGGTTCTTAGGCTGCCATGGCCTCCTAGGTGAATAAGAGGATTCCCTTGGATCCCCACTCCTATATATGGCTAACAAACCGGGCATTGATGTAAATTTATCATTTGAATGGTCTTATGTGCATAAGACACAAACTAAAATGTTATTTAATGGGAATTCCCTTGAGGAATGCTTCCTCCTACATCTTGGGCATTATATGCTCATTGTTGCATTTTCCTCCTCCTGTTTCTTTCTAATATTTAGGGTGTCCAACTGGGAACCTATTGTTCGTAAGATATCTTTTTTGAAATTCTCTAAAAGTCTCCCTATCTCTTCTCTCGTGATACCACCTGAACTAACTGGTTTTAAGTTTCTATTATAAGGGTCTCGAACATTCTTTCATGTTTTAGCTCTACTCCTCGAGTAATTTTTACACATTTCACATATTTCAAAAAATGGTTTGTGAGAGATGTCACCTGATGCCATCAAGTTAATTATCTCTAGGTATTCATTTGAAATTCCCTTAAGGAAAATATCCCTAATTGCATCATCTGGAAGGTCATGATATTTTGATTTATGGGAGATATAACCAAACTGTTCCATATAATCCTCGAGATTCTCATCTTTTGATTGTTGGATTTTGAAAATATCGTTACGAGATTCTTTGGTCTTGCAGTAGTGTTGGTACTTTTTAAGAAATATATCTTTCATGGCTTCCCAAGACCTAATACTAGATTCTCCCAACCCCATGAACCATCTTAGTGCAGAGTCCTTGAGGGTGGCAGGAAAGAGTTTTAGTTTCTGGGCATCTTGTAAGTAGTTGAGCTTCTACACAAGATGTCGAACTCAAATAGGAAGGTATCTGAATCTTCACTACTTTTACCGTAAAAGGTGGGCAGTGCTAAGAGGGGAATATTTTTCATATTGACATTTGGGGTGGTGTCCAAAATTGGAAACCATAAGGTAGTTTCGGTTTGGTTTCCAACTTCTTCTTCCTCTATGTGTCTTACATTGTTGTGATCCTCTCGATCATCCATACTGGTTTGGTTTCCAAAAAGAGAGTACTTAAGTGGCCTTATTCTTGAAGAGAATGAGGTATCCCTCTTATGGGAAGGTCTTCCTACTGTTTGGGTGTCTGGGACTCTACTCGAGCCGGTTGAGATTATTGGTGCCAAATTTTTTGTTTCAACTTGAGAGACAATTGTGTTGGTTGAATTACCAAACAAGGTGTTTACCTGTTCATGGTCTATGATGTCTTCAAAGTTAGGATCTCCTGATGGTGGTAAAAAAACAAAGGTTGTATTGTTTGGTTCTATGGAAGGCTCGAGTGGTCTTGTCTCCTGTCCTGCTATTACTAATGCCTCAATTTTATGTTCTATAGTGCTCCATGTGTTAGTCTCTTCAAAGACTGCTTTATCTCTTTGAGTTGAGCTAGGTCCAGTTTTTCAGTATCGATCTGCGGATTTTATAAGTGGAACATTCCTTCCCCCAAAAAGATCGGAAGGAACCTTGGCTGAAAGGTCTAATTTAGATTTAATGTATCTACCTTTTGGATCTCTAGGTCTATTCATGAAAGAAAACAAAAAGAAAAAGAAAAACTACCATTGGGTTTGGGGGAACCTGCTATAACAGAAGCGCAGGTTCTTACCTCTCGTCTTAAAGTTCCCCCACCACCAAACTAATACTAAGGTTTAGAAGTGATCTATTTCCTAACTATTTCCTACCTTGAGACAAATCCCTGGGTCACTCATGTGATAGGCGGGAATACTCACCACTATACTACAATGACGCCAAAAATGATGGGTATTCTATATGCACTAAAAAACACTAAAAACCCTTAATTAAAATTTCAACCCGGGGTAAGTAAAATTAGATTTGTAGCACTATATTTGCCTAGGTAGAAAGGCTAGAGGTAATATAGTCTAACTAAGGAAACGTGATATTGAAGGGCTAATATACTCAAGCAAAGACTACTAATGATCAAACCCTACTAAGAAACTTAAACTATGTACCCTAAGTAACCTTTGAACAAAGGATCGATGGATAGTTCTAAGAAATCAAATGAAAAACCTACTTAAAGAAAATTAACTTAGTCATGACAATAAGCAAAAGCAAACTATATAACTAATAAGAAATAACAACAACAAACTACTTTAATTAACCTATTCAAATTCAATAAACAATTATCCTATGAAAGCAAGTAAATAGACAAGCAACTACCCTATCAAAGAAAAATAGACAAGAAAGAAAATACCCTATTAAAGCAAGTAAACAAACAAGCAAGCAAATAACTAACTAACCTATGATAACTTCTACAACAAGTAAATTAATCAAAATTACTCAATAAACAACTAATCAAACTAATAAGAAAGTGAACTCTATTCTTAAATTAAATTTCACAATAAATTCTAATTTATAAAAGAAAATCTCAATCTACTAAATTCAAAGCATCAACAACTACTCTTTATTCTACAATATGGAAACTATTCTTTACTCTACCAAAGCAAGAAGACTATTCTCTAAAAAACAAGGAAACTATCCTATAATCTATAAAAGCAAGGAAACTCAAATATAATGTTGATGGTTATGTCTCCAGTGTCTTATGATATCACGATGGCATTTAACAATTAACGATAAATCAAGAGGGATAAACTCAATATTGACTTCGATAGCAAAGTAAAAAGTGTGAATTAGACAATCCAATGTGATTCTTCAATGTATGCACTAGTCATCAACAGTGTAAAAACACTATTCTATTAAATTCAAATGGATTTTACACTAATATAAGAAAATTCATACTACTTAGATTCATAACTGAAAACTAAACTTACTGTTGGCACAGGGGCAGACCTAGGGTTCAGTTCGAACAGTGCACCAACAAGCCCTAACTACTGGCCCTTTTGGAAACATCTGCAAAGCAGATGCGGTCTCACCCGAAGTAGCTATAGGGGGTTGCATGACACAGGTGTATACAACCAGAGGAAATGCAAAGTGGGTCCACGGCAACACTCTCACACAGATCTAGTTATTCTTTATATTTCTTAAGCCTACTGCATGACGATATCTCATATCTAACACAATATTGCATTAATAGTATATCAGATATTAGAAGAACACAACATCAATCACACACAACAACAGGATATGCATGGTTCACCCTCTCCCTAGGGCTATGTCCATAGAACTTCACTTTATAATATATTAGATGAAATCATACAGTTCTATATGCACTCTTAGCTTGCAGATCTCTCTCTTTCTCTCTCTCCTCTCCCTACGCACCCAGTTGCAGGGTTGATCTTCGCACCTAGATGAAGATCTTACAACACAAACTTCTCCCGTCAAACAATACTTCTCTCTCAGTAATAAAAACAATCACTGATCATACATAATCTCTCTCTCTCATCCCAAGTCATATTAACCTTTATTTGTACATTACAACGACTCTCGGACATCCTTAGGCTGAAACCCAGGTGTCAAAACCCTAAATACCAAAACCCTAGGTCAACTTGACCCACGTTTTTTGGGATTTACCAACATGTCTTTCCTTCCTTCCTGTGAAGTGCTCCAAAGCATCTACCAGTGGATTTTTCCTCTTGTTGAGTTGTCCACGATCCATCGTCCTTGTTGATCTATCTTCCTTGATCTCCCCGTCCAACGACTTGCTTTCTCTTACTTCGTTGCATATTTTCTTCTCTTTTAGTCACTTCGACCCAATCTCAGTCAACTTGTCTTCCACGCAGTTCACATTTTTCCTTTTCTTCCATAATATTCGCTTCCTTCCATAACCAAGGGCCAACAGGCCCCCAACATTCACATGTGACTCATCCCGAGGCACTTCAGGTATGAACCTTCTATTTTACTTCATCTTCGGACTTCGCAGGGAAGGTTGTGCTTTCTACTCTGTCCCACCCTTATTTCCTTGTGAATAATGTTTCTTCTGTGTCTGGTACCCAGTTTCAACTGCACCTGGTACCTATACCCTTCTCCTTCTGCTTTTACCGAGAGTTGTGAGGAAGCTGGTTGTCATAGTACAATTTCAACCGACTCCCGTTCACCAATCCTTCCTTCCATTCCCCATTCAAAATCTTCAGTTGTGTAGCTCCTCCTTTTGTTAAATGAGCAACCTCATATGGACCAATCCAATGTGTTTTGAACTTCCCTGGATGCTTCATGAACTTGTTTTCATATACCAATACCAGATCTCCTTGCTTGAAGGATTTCTTCTTGATGTGCCTATCATGATAGGCCTTTTCTTGTTCCTTTTGTACCTGCTGATGGAATCCTGCAATAAATCAATATTCTTCTAGTTCTACCAACTGCACCAGACTCTCTCGAACAACGTCAGTGTCATCCATATCTATAAATGTTTCAATTCTCGGGATAGGAACTAAATATTCCATGGGCACCATCACTTCTAGACCACAAACCAACTTAAATGGAGTCTGCATTGTCAGCTTCTTACAAGTGGTTCTATAGGCCCATGGCATTGTTGGTACTCTCAAATCCCAGTCATCTCTGTTCACACTGCAAATCTTCGTCATTGCAGTCTCCAAGATCTTATTGAAATCTTCAACTGTATCGTTTGCCTGCGGGTGGTATGGGGTTCTCTTATGATGATGAAGTTCAAATTCTTGAGTCAAGGCTTCAATAGTCTTATTAATAAAATGTGTACCTTGATCACTCATGAGGATCTTTGGGCATACAAACCTAGTTATGATATCCTCAAATATAAACCGTGCAGTTGTAGTTGCACTACAATCCTTAATTGTTCTTGCTTTTGTCCATCTTGTCAAGTACTATGTTGCAGTAATGATGTATCTAGCTCATGTGCGCTTCCCTGGTGGGTTTATAGGTCCCACAAAATCAATTTCCCATTTCTCAAATTCCTGCAAATTCAACTGTGGTGCTAAAGGCATCTCATATCTTTGGGAAGGATTCCCAACTCTTTGGCATACATCATAGGCTTTATAGTAGTCCTTGGCATCTTTATGTAAAGTAGGCCACCAGAGGCTAGCTCTAAGAACCTTCTGCATTGTTGCTTTCCCTGCGTAGTGTCCTCCTGCGATGCCTTCATGTGATTCTGCTAAAATCAGTGGTCTTTCTTCCTCCATAACGCATCTCCTTAGGATCTCATCAGGTCCCATCTTGTATAGTTGTCTGACTATAAGTGAAAAATTTGCAGCGTGTACTACCAGTTGTTTCTTCTGAATGACTATGTATTCGTGAGGTGCCATTCTTGTTGATAGGAACTGGACTATCTTGGCGAAGTGATCATAAATATTCTTGATGGCCAGCAGTTGTGCATCAGGTAGTGTATCCTCCAAACTAGTAGGTTCCTCTCCATGCTCTAACCGAGACAAGTGGTCAGGTCCCTTGTTCATTCTCCCTGGCTTGACCACAATCTCAAAATCATATTCCTGGAATAACAGTAACCATATGCATATTCTTCCCCCCAACACTGGCTTGTTGATTAGGTATTTCAATGTAGAGTGATCAGTGAACATCTTAAAGTGTCCTCCCAACAAGTAGTGACGAAACTTCTGCA
>ML843229.1:18561-38983 GCA_009831015.1 Picea engelmannii
TATTCAAACTGGAGCAGATTGAATGCGTTGTTATAGCTTTTGCTTCTCAATACATTGACACTTTGTTCCAAGTTTTGTATATCATTTTGGTTTCTGGTTTAGTATCACTTTGCTGTCTAAATCGAATTCAAGTGATATAATTTTTTATTATTATGCATTCCTTGTTGCTTCCAATTTGATAAAAGACATGACGGTTAAGGATTCAACTTATAAATGATAGCTTTTACTTCTTTATGAATTGAATTATCATATATGAATTTGCTGCACAGTAGGTTTTCCTCTTGCATAAATTCATAATCTGAAAACTGTTATGATTTCTTTTATGTCTTGTTTGTCTTGTAATTAACTTCAGGAAGCATCATAGCTGATCCTTTGCGAAAAGATTAAGGGCTTAATGGTGTGAATTTCTTCCTCCAATCAGCTTACGAAGCAATCATACACAGGACAAACTTGGAGCGTTTCCAGGTTAATTAGTTAGACGTTATTTTCTTTGATTAATTAGCAGTTTAGTTAGATTTAGATTAGATTATTTAATTTCAGTTAGCTTTCTTTCTGTTTTATAAATACAAAAAGACAAAAATAGATTCTTGGCTGTCTTAGGGCAGCGAACACATGAGTTTTGCAGGTTTTAATCAAATCTGTAGTTTTTCCATAATGTAATATTGTGAATAAAGAATGATCATAACTGATAATTAAGTAGTTGATTTGAGTTATTATAGTCATAGTTAGTATCTTGTATATATATAATAGTTAGTAGTTTATAGTTAGATTAGTATAGTTAAGTTAAGTTTGTTTTTATTAGTTTCTAGTTTCCTTAGTTTGGATTATTTAGCTCAGATCACTTTCTCTTTGGTTTCCTTACGAGACCTCAGAGCGGCCAACGGAGACGTTAAACTCGTCAGGGTGGTTCATACCAAACGGCTTGGGTTATTTAGACAACCCCGGACCAGTTCCACTCTTCCAGTTGATGGATGGACTGTTTCGCCCGTCAACATGTGCATATTGGCCATTTGATTATTTTTGGTGTGCTCTTTGATTACTAGTTGGACTTAGGATTTATTTTTGTATATTGAGTCTTAAGTCATCATGGAGTCAGACCAGCTTCCCTGCTGGTCTCACCGCTTGTTACAGTCACCATCAGATTTCGAGTCTTTTCCTTCTAAAAGGTGTAGAGTTATTAGACGTGGTACACACACCTCCATTGTTCAGACTTGTGATTCTAAAAGGATGAGTACTAAACCGAGTCATCAGAATAATGGGAGCCCTTCGAATCCCACACCTGCTATAGTTAATGGCACCCCTTAGACTCCTGCAACCACAATGGTTGTAGTGTTGGAGGCACCTATCATCACTGCTGCCCGTCCTATAGTGAATGCTCAATCTATTTCCATGAACCCATTTGGGTCTCTTGGTCACTCACCTGGATATAATTTTCAGTACATCCATATGGAATATAGTCCTTTTTCCTATGATATGCCGAATTTTACTTCACAGTTTTCAAACTCCATCCCAGTTGCTGGCCCTAATACTAGCATTGGACTTGGGGGCACATCTCCTCCTTATACTCCATTCTCATTTGGTGGCTCTCATATCCCTCAAATGACTCCTACTATGGGAGGCATTCCATCTTTTAACCATGGGTCTAATCCTCTTGCTTCTGGGTCGAGAAACCAACCTCACAGACAAGCTTATGCTCAAGTTCCATCCTATACCCTCACCTCCTCAATGTTGATTACGACCAACACATTTGGCATGATGAATCCACCTCTATCCTTCAGATTCACACCCAGAGAAGGTCAGTTTCACACCTTGGGAAACCCCCAACCCAGAGCCACTCTAGCTAGGGGAAATTTTTATAACCCCCATCGGAACATTCCTACTAGAATAGTGCCCAACAAACCTTTTATGAATCAGTCTGGAGGAGGGTCTTACAATCCAGGACATGGCCATGGTGCTTACCAGAACTCTGGATGGGCTGCAGTTCCCCAAACACAATCTTTCCAGGGAGCTTGGGGATAGATGTCGCAACCCCGACTCCCTTTTCTGGCCACACTTAATCTGCCAGACTTGTCTAAGTTGATGAACAACCCTGTGTGTCATGATCCTACATGGCTCCCTGTCCCCACCAAGCTTCCTTCGGACATTTTGAAATTTGAAGGTAAGAATGACAAGGATCCTGGTGATCATGTCACCACCTTTCACATATGGTGCTCTTCAAATTCCCTTAATGATGATTCCATTTGGCTAAGATTATTTCAATGCACCCTCATTCAGGTTGCTACAAAATGGTATATCGAGCTACCTAGGGGGGCATATGGCACCTTTAGTTAGATGGTGATAGTCTTCCTTAACCACTTCCAATTGTCGGTTCATTACGATGTTGGCTTAGAACTTCTATCAACTTTATGCCAGGACACAACAACTCATATCTCAGATCACATCCAGGAGTGGCATAGAGAAAAGAGGTTTATTAAGACCTCCATACCCCTAGAATTTCTTTAATAATGGTTCCTTAAGTCTTTGCATCCTCATATCTCGAAGGATGTTTCTACATTCGAGGTTACATCTGAGGAAGAAGCAATATTAAAATCCCAGCAGTTAGATCTTATATACTCTCAATCTGGGATGTTATACCACATTCTTCCGAATGCACCGAGGTCAACCTATGACCCTAGACAAAAGATCGGACTTCATTCCGATTGCATTGTAGGCTTCACTAATGTAAAATTCGTAGACTTAGTGACAAGACATTTGAAAGAGTTGTCTCTAAACCAATTTGCAGGAGGGCCATCTTCGTCTGTATCTTCCAATCCCACCTAGTTGACAGATATACATTTTGTGCAATCGTCAACCAACCCAAATGGTAACCAACAACCAGGCGGGAATAAGAAGAAAGGACATAATAATAATTGTAAGGGTGGGAAGAATAATAATAAACCCAAGGAAAATGGTAATATTGAGAAGATAGATAATAATGTTGCAGAGGGAAAGAGAGAAAGGAATAAGGTGAAATTTCCCTATAATTTTTGTATAGAAGATCATCTTACTCATTTATGCCCCAAACTTGCAGAAGCTGTGAGACTCTTATGTCTACCACCCACCGTGCTGACGAATCCTTTCACACATAACCAACACATGGCCTCAAGCTCCTCAAATGTCGAAAATGTGGCCGGTGGAATTCAAAACCGACCAACACAAGACGGTGACCATTTGTGTATCAATATGGTGAATTCTCAGGTTAATTTAGCCACCTAGTCTCACAATTACAGTTCATCACAGACTATACTTGGTCTAGAATATCCTCCTCCTCCTCTAGAGATACACTTGCAAATTGAAAAACTAGAGCCATAGCCTCATATTCCGAAAGGAGTACTCAAGTGCTCTAGCCACAATCCAAATGCTAGAGCCACCCAAAATTACTCTATTGTTGAGGACCTAGGTCAAACCCCTTGTGCAATGTCAGTGTTGGAGGTACTCCAAACATGTCCTTCATAAAGGAATGCCTTTCTATCTGTGTTAGGAGCTCTAGCCCATATGGATCGAAAGTTATCAAGTTTGATGCCATGGATGTGAAGCCTCACTTGCCTTACCGTGTGGCATTCCAAATCCACGTGGGGTACTCAAAGTATACCATCAAATGTGCAGTTTTCGATGAAGGCGCTGCTACATGTGTTATGTCCTTGACCTATTGGAAATCTCTCATCTCTCCAACTCTTTCTCAATCACCGACTATGTTGACCACCTTTCATGGTCATTCCTTCCATCCTCACGGTATTCTTCCAGCCTTTCCATTCAAGTTAGGTGGGAAGATGGTAGAGGTGGATGTTGAGGTGGTTGATGCACCCCTCGATTATAACTTGTTACTAGAATGCAATTGGACTTATGCTATGACTTCCATCATATCATTTGTATTTCGCACTCTTTGTTCTCCTCACAATGGGAAGATCATGACAGTCAACCAGTTATCCTTTGTGCTAGCCCCAATGCATCTGTTGGACCGTCGATCCTCGTGGTCAACAATTATTAGCCGACAATTGAGAATATTGGTGTTAGAATGTATTTATCCCTTATGGGTACCTTTGACTTCATGGCACTAATTCACCATGTTCATGCCATGTCTAGTAGGCCCGTTTCTTCAGAGAGGTATGTTCCTTTACGCACTTCCTATTTTAACGATGCTTGGACCCTACCTTCCTCGACATCGTCTTGTGAAGGTTAGTCACATGCTAGAATTTCCATGCCACTATTGGCAGCAGAGATTGCGTATCAAGTTTTTCTTGACTCTTCCACCGATCCCCAGCCTATTACCTTGCCGACCGATGAGGAGGATCCCGTTCTTAAGCCTGTGTGGGCCACTTCTTTGTCTCGTTTGCATGAATGTTGCGATGAGAATTTTCCCTTAGATGAAGCCATCATCGAAGCCATGAATGGTTCTAACAAACCTTGGGATGATATGCATCATCGCTCTTTTTTCTCCCAGAGCTTGATAGAATTGAACAAGATGAATTTCAATCTACTTTGAGTGAGATAGTCAGTCATGTTGTAGTTCCACTTGATACACATGACAATTATGATGAAGGAAATATGGAGAGTATCTCTCCTACCGTCATGATCGATATCTCTCATACCCCTGGTAAGATTGAAATGTACATATCAGTGTAGATTGTTCGCAAGAAGAAATCCTGATTTACACCAAACTCTTCAAGGAATTCCGAGATGTATTTGCTTGGTCATATGAAGAGATGACAGGAATCAACCCTCGTATTTTCGAACATGAGATTAAAACTTTTCCGGATTCTAAGACTATTCAACAATGTCTTAGAGGTGTCGATCCCTGGAAGGCCCCTGCTATTAAGGAAGAGGTAGAGAAAATACTTAATGTTGGCTTCATCTACCTGATTCCTTTGATTGAATGGCTATCCAGTCCCATTCTTGTGAATAAGAAGAAAGGAACCATCTGTGTATGCATGAATGCTCGTGACCTGAACAAGGAATGTCCTAAAGACAACTTCCCGATACCTTTCATCGATTAGATTCTCGACGAGTGTGCGGGAAGCAAAGTGTTTTCTTTCATGGATGGATTTTCAGGTTATAACCAAATTCAAATTAAACCCGAGTATCAACACAAGACAACATTTATTTGTCCTTGGGGTACTTTATCATACCAGAAGATGCCTTTCGGCCTTAAAAATACTGGAGCAACCTTCGAACGTTCCATGACCTTTACATTCCACGATCTTAAGCATATAGTTGAAGATTATCTTAATGATCTTGCTGCTCACTCTAAGCACCTTCTGCTAGTTTTTGAAAGATGTCATTATTATAGAATCTGGTTTAACCCTCATAAGTGCATCTTTTGCATTAGGTCTAGACATCTTTTGGTATTTTTAGTATCTGAGACTGAGATCATGGTAGATCTGTTAAAGGTTGAGGCAATACTTCAGTTTCCTCCCCCGCACACTATTCGACAGCTTCAAGGTTTACAGGGTGTTGAGCACTCAACACACCCTAAAAAGTTGTTGGCAGCCAACTCATTTTTTTCTTATCGTCTATAAGCTGCCTACAACTGTGTCTTGCAAACATCAAGTTTTTCATCACATTTTTTTAAAATAGATGACACTTTAATTTTTGTGACATTTGCAAATTTTTCGAGGTCACATTTCGATCACTATCTGAACTGTCATGATATTTTTATCGATATTTTCTTTTACACTTACCTTTTGTTTATCATTATATGGCTGAAAGGACTTTTAAACTATGCTCATTGGACATTTTTATATTGATTGCATAACTTGATTTTATTAAGTTTGTGAGGCATTGAGCATATGGATTTATACTTGCCTAATCATTGATTCTATGAATTGCATAGGGGTTATGATTTATTTTTGTTTTTATATATATGATATGATCCTTATGTTTATAACTTTTGGCTTGTCAACTATTATGAATTCGATCTGCACATTGGTTAAACATTTATACAATGGCACATGGATAACATTTGGTGTTGGTTTCAAATTGAATGTCGATGGTTTTAAAACTATAGTTGATTTGGCGCGTTGGCATAACACTCACCATTTGATTCTTTGGTTGGCCAAACGATAAGGTTTTTGAGCTATGCTATGATTGTTTGAACAGATGTGTGAATTGGCAGTTGTACTTTACCATAACTATCATGCATGGCAGTGAATGACTCCACCACCTTCGCATGCACGCATTTATGCTTACCCCTTTTGGCTTGATTCAGTGTTGTTGGTTCAGGTAGCTCTGTTACTGCGTATTGATGAATTCGAACCCTTTCCTTACCATGCATTCAACTCCATGGAACCAGTCGCACGAGTTTAACCCAATGGAAAACAGGCCCTGTTAATGTTTGATAATGCCCGCGAAGATTTGGTAGACAGTGGATGGCTTACCTTCGTGGAACGTTTCGAGGGTTTTAACCTTTGTGTGGCTAGACAGTTTTCCATGATCGTCGATGGATGTTGAGCCAAGGTCGGTGATATACAATTGGAAATTGGTGAACAGTTTATCAGTCTTGCTACGGGTTTACCTGTCACTGGACAACGATGGTCCAAGAATTGCAAAGTCGAGGAGTTCCCATGGACACTGCAATTCCAGTCGTGAAAAATCACCTCCTGTGATAAAGGTATTCCATTAACTATGCTCAAACAACGTTGGCATGATTTATTGATGATAATCAAGAAGTTTGTGACATGTGAAGGTCGCTATGGACTGGTGTTCCTTCACCACCTACGTTTGCTTATGGTTTTTATGGGATACTCTCTCAATATGCCCTATTATTTACATCGAAGCCTGTTTAAAATGTCGAAGAAGTACAAAGGAAACCAGGCTGATAGTATACTTTTTCATTATGGGCTTATTAAGCTTATCGTTGTCTGTCATTTGAGTCTGCACGGGGATTGTTGGAGCAGTTTTTTTTCTCAGAATGGTTTCGAGGATTTGAATTCTACACAGGTCGACAAACCTGTGGTGAGAGAGGTCAAGGTTGTACCCCCAGTACCCTACCATATCCTTCTGTCTAAACCCTCGGTTGACCCTCCTATCGACTTACCCCACACTGTGACTAAGAGTGTTGAGACTGTTAAGCCTATGGGCAAAAATCCCAAGGCAAACCTCACTACAAATGCCAAAGGGAAAAAGAATGCACGTTTGATTTCATGAATGTCAAGAAATAAGAAAAAAGCCCCTGTCGAGTCTAACCCTATCGTGTTGAGTGAGGACTCCGATTTGGAAGTGGAGCGTTTCTTGGCTAGTGAATACCCCTATTCACAAGGTTTGTGTGCCGAACCCTCGTATGAATTTGTGTCAAACCTACCCCCCTGCCTACAGGACGACCCTAACTACCCAGGCATTAAGTTGCCTTGTGAAACCCTCGGTCATTTGCCCAAATCCACTCCTGCTCTGTCTAAAACTACAGTGTCACCCTGTGATCAATGTAATTCATGGTTAGAGCGATACTATAATGATGTTCTGATTGTCCAATCAAAGATTCAATCTTTGGAAGACCAGATTACAACCCTAACCAGTCAAAAGGCCAAACTACAAGCAACAGATAAGAAACAAAAGACGACTGGCTCCATCTTGTTTAAAAATGTGGAATCATCCATGGCTATTGTGAATTCCAAGCTGGCGTAATTGAGCAGCCTCGTCGTCACACAGGTATGTTTGATATCAATCATTTTTTGTAAATAATCCAGGTTTATATAACGATTTGGTTTCGGTTTTAAACAACTCCGTTCACTTCATTTGAATGGCTCTGTTACATTGCATGCATTCTATATATAGCTTTTCTTTGACTAAAATGGAATTTCATTTTTTCGATCATTCCCAGTTTAGTTTCGATTAGATTTTCATCGATTTGATTGATCTTGGTGTGGATTTGATTTGTTTGATTGAACTAAAATGGATGCTCTGTTTGTATCTATTCTAGATAGGAAATGTTCCTCATATTCAATTTAGAAAATGATCACATTTCGATTCGATTTCGTATAATGGATATGCTATGATTGGCAATGATTTTGATGAGGTTAATTGTTACAGTTTGCTGTGCCATATGATTTTCAAAGAAAAGGAATTCAACTCGGATCGTTTCTAATGTGACTCTGTTTCTTCGGGAACATTGCTTTCTATTTTTAAGCCTATTACAAACACGCCCAAACCATGAATAGATTTAATTCATAATGAGTATGCTAAAAACCCAGCTAGTTAATTCGCATTGGTTTACTGTTAGCTCAACCAGGTTATCAGTTGGATTCGTATTCTGTTTGAATTTTATTTGAAAAACAAGATTGGTTATATCCGGATTCACGATTTATTTCTATATTAAACTCAGTCATGATTCGTTTGAAATTAATGATTTCGTTCAAATACCAATCAAGTTTATTTTCCCAGTTTGCAATAACCAATTATCATTTATGTCGATTCTATTATGATTGTGATCAAAGCCAAATCGATATGGTTACAATTTTATATGAGTTGATTCTCGCATCTGTTTGAATTAATATACATATGGTGTGAATCGTTTGATGTCATGTAGCTATGATAATTTTAAAACGATTCTGTTTTGATCTGATCGTATCTCCTGTTGTTGGAAAAACACAACGTTTGCCTGTGATTTCTTTGATTGCATTACTTACAAATTGGATATGAAACAATTTTCAAAACAGTTTGGTTTTGATTCTGTCCACCCGATTATGATAACAATCGAAACAAAGTATGTCTGTCTCTCTATTCGGTTATTGGATTTTGATCCTATTTGATTTCAAATGATATAACATTTTCAAATGAAATGATTCGTTCTTGGTTGTTAATTCAATTTGAGTTTATTAAAAAGATTTGATTCAATTTCAATTCTGATCCTGTACCTTTATTTAGACTAGCTACAGAATTAGATGATTCTGTAGCTAAGTCTGTAGAATTTAATTTTTATTGTTTTATTAATAAAAGACTCTCTAACTTGTCTATTTCTGACCTGTTTCAGGTGAATCCGAATTTGCATGGGATTTGATGGACAGTTTAGAGGATATTTGGATATTTTGATTTCATTTTAGTTTCTTAGTTTAGTTGATTTTGGGAATACCTTCCCAGATTTTGTAAACAGTTTGATAACTTCCATAGGGAGGTTTTACCCTGTGGAGAAACTTATAAATACTCATTATTTTTGTAATAATATTATCCTCATTCGTGGGAGAACAAGGATATGGAATTTTAATACAGACTGAGACAGAATTTGATATTCTGCTACAGCTTTAGCTTTTAATAATATCAATATTTTGTTTTATGTTTATGTGTATCTATTTGCATCTAGTTAATGACTACTTTAGCTATCTTAGTCTTTTGCAAATGATATAATTTAATCAATATAATCCATATCTCATTTCTTCCAGTGTATAAAAAACATAGCAATTGTTTAATTCATTTTGTGAATGACAAATTTCTCTTCTTCATGAGTTGAATTATTAAGTATAAGTTTTTGCATAACAGGTTTCCCTTATTGCAGAGATTTATAAATCATATAATTGTTATGATTTTTTATGTCTTGTTTGTCCTGTAAACAAATCAAAGAGTAGTGCAACCTATCGTTTACAAGAAGCTTTTGGATTATCCAGTGCGAGTTTCCTTCCTCCGACCAGCTTCGAAGTCATCATACATAGGACAAATTTGGATCGTTTCCAGGTCAGTTTGTCATTTGTTTGTTTAGTATAGTCGTTTAGTTTAGATATAAATATATGTGTAGAATTAGTATATTAGATTGTTTAATCTCTGTAGGTTTTATTTCTTGTTTATAAAATTATAAAATCAAAAAAGAAATAGCTTTCTTTGTCTTAGGGAAGATTGCAAATGAGTTTTCCAGGTTTTATTTAAATCTGTATTTTGTAGATATTGTATATTTTGTAGATAAGTTATATTTCTGATGGTAGTTAGTTAGTAGTTTATATATATAGATAGTAGATTAGTTAGTCTATTTAATAGTTAGTTTTAATTAGATTAGTTAGTATTGGTTCATTTTAGTTATTGCTAGTTAGTTTAGTTTGTTTTATTTGTTTTAGTTAGATTAGTTAGTTTAGATTAGTTTTCTCTTTGGTTTTCCTAGGACCTTAGATTGGCTAACGGAGCCGCTAAACCCGTCAGGGTGGTTCATTCCAAACGACTTGGGTTATTAGACAACCCCGGACCGATTCCACTCTCTCAGTTGACGGACGGTCAATTTCGCCTGACAACAAATGGCACTAGAAGGAGTGCCTGAACTTAATTAATGGCACAAGGCGGTCGCAAGACTCCTCCCCCCCCTAATCGCTCACCTATAGTGACTAGAAGCCATTCACATGATAATATTCCCCTTCAAACATCAACTACTTCAACTGAAGATCCGAAGATCACAGTTGAGCCAACAACCCCTAATCCTACAGGTGGTGACACACAAGAGATTATCCGTCAATATCTTATTAAAACACATAGTGCCTTAGCTCTTCTTAGGCAACCAAACCATCCATGGGGTCAAACTTTGGATTTCTCTGATATCAGAGAACAATTAGGTGACATTAACCTCACTATGAATCCTACAGATCCAATCACAAATCCTATTGCAGGAGGATCTGGGATACCTCCTTCACCACCTCCCTCATCTCCTTCCTCTTCTGGAGGAGATTCCTCCTCAGACGAAGGCAATTCACCTTCTCAGCCTTCCACACCCACTACCCCAATGGAAAATCAGAACAACCCTGCTAGACCCTGGTTGGACTAGGATGTTGTAGCTGTACCTGGAGTCCAGCACCCTCTACCTAAACACCCAGAGAAATGGCTTCCCAAGTTTGATACCGATTCAAAACAGATAGCTGAAGATCATATCAAAAAATTTATGTTAGCCATCAGACTCTGTAATGTTGAACATGAAGACATTGTCTGTAGGTTATTCCCTTATACTTTTGAGGGTAATGCATCCACTTGGTACTTTTCCCAACAACCCCATACCATCGTGTCTTGGGAAAAGCTTGAGTCATGCTTTTTGGAAAAATTAGGAGATGGTAAACCTCTGGAAGTCTTAGTCATGGATCTTTCAAGCTTAAAAATGAACCCAAAAGAAAAAGTTAAAGATTTTAATCAAAGATTCTTAACACTTAAAAATCGAATCCCTGCAGATTCCATGCCTGCTGAGAGTCTTGTAATAGCTTACTACACTAAATCTTTACATCAAAGTATATCTATTTGGGTTAAACGATCTAAAAAGGCCACGTTGTTAGAAGCCTTCGAGGAGGCTAGTCAGATTGAAAAAGACATACTTAGTCTTAAGGACTCTTCTAGCAACAAAACTGAAACTAGTTCTTCTTCCAAAAAGAAGATTGAAATTCTCCCCAGACCTACTCAAAGTAAAACATAGCCTGAAAACTCTGATTTGGAAAATTTAACTAAAGTTGTTCAAAAAATGTCGAATCAAGTTATAGACTTAAAAAGGTCAACTGAAGAAGCTTCCTCGAGTAAAGGACCCTACAAACCTCCTTTCTGAAAGCCTTTTCCTACCAACAGACCTAATCCAAACCTCGAAGGCTTGAACCTAGAAAGTTTGCAATGTGCTCTTCAAACAATTCTAGAAGCCCAAGATAACTTGATGCCTCCTGAGATCCCTCAGGAGGAAGTTCAACAGGAAACAGTTCAAGAAGAAGAGTCTTCTCCAAACATCTTTGGACACTTCTCGGACAACATCTTTCAAGCTAACTTCAAGACTGTTCACCTTTATAACACTAGGAGTAAGATAGCAAACAAGCCTTCTACTGAGAACACTACAACTTCACCTCCAAAGCCATCTAAATCAGCAGAAACTAAACAGAGCAATGTCAGCCCTAACTTAGATTATGATGTTGTTGAAGATCTTAAGAAATTAAGGGCTAACATTTCTATTTATGAGTTGTTGAAGTTTCCATTTTTGTTACAGAAAATGTTGCAAAATATTTCAGAAAACGACAAGAATGGTAATTCAAATGGTAACAAGGTTGTGCAAAGCAAAGTTCCGCAGAAGACTTCACTAAAAATAATCCTGATCCTCAATATAAAGGAAGCCTTCCTGTAGTTCCTGTAAATAATGTAAATAATGTAGATAAAGTAGCATTAGAAATTGCGAGTAAAAAGCCACAAGATACTACTCTTAGTACTCGCAAGATGGTACCTCCTTTTCTTTTAACTTTCGAAATGTTCAAAAGAAATGTGCATAATTGTATGGTTGACTCAGGAGCGTCATCTAATGTGATGCCTTGGTCCATCTGCCAAAAGATTAACACTGAAGTGGAACCATCTACTTTGAAAATCATACAACTTGATTGGACAAATGTTAAAGTTATAGGCGAACTAAAAAATGTGTTGATTAGATTATCGTCTAACCCAAAGGTTCATCAGGTCATTGATATAATTGTTGTGGATATTCCAGAAGTGTATGGTCTATTTTTGAGTAGGGACTGGTCAGAGCAGCTACATGGTTACTTCGCAACAGACTGGTCTCACTTATGGCTTCCAGAGAACGGTAAGCCTAACAAGATCAGGGTGAATCATGAGCGTTACCTTAAGTTCACGGTCACAGATTTGAACGATCCTAATGAACCATATACACCTTCTATTGATTCACCCGAAGTCCAAGGTATGGACACCTTCTTCGTAAATTTCATGGCTGAGGTTTCACCTATAAACAATCCAGAACAACAATCCAAGATCGTAGCATATATGCAACCAACAGCTTCTATGCAAGAGTCCCATGTACCCAATGGAAACCAAATTTGGTCTTTATATTTCGACGGTTCTAAGTCTAAAGAAGGAGCTGGTGCAAGATGCATCATTATCGATATGGTAGGTAACAAGACTTTAATGGCTTGTAGACTAGAATTTGAATGTAATAACAATACTGCAGAATATGAGGCTTTACTGCAAGGTCTCAGAAAAGCTTTGGATATGAACATTCAAAACCTGGTTGTATTTGGCGACTCTGAAATAGTGGTTAGGCAGGTAAGAGACTCTATACACTATCTTTCCCTGCATCTCAAAAGTTACCAGTCTGAGGTATGGAGTTTAATGAACAAATTTTCTGCTTTCAATATAAATTCCATTCCTAGATTAAATAATGCTGAAGCAGATCTACTAGCTAATGTAGCCTCTAAACTTCTTCCTGCAGAAGGCTTATCTCCAAATGCATTCTCCGTCGAGCTATTGTTTCGACCATATGTTCCTGACAATATCACAAACTGGAGAGTATTTGAAGATGATCAGCAGATCATTAACTTTATTCACATGGAAGAAACCTTTCAAGGCGCAGTGATAGATGAACGCACGCACGACGACAATTTGCACGATTTTACGGTAATACCTGATCCGAAATCTCCTGAAGTTCTATCAAACATGGTAAATTTCATACCCAAATCCATAGTTAGATTAGAAAATTTTTATGATTTTTAAGATAAATTTAAAAATATGGTCAATTGCAAAACAAATAGTTCCTCGTTTTCTTATGAAAAAGTGAATTTAGGAACTAGTGAAAATCCTCAGTGCATTAATCTAGGCTTGGGATGTTCTAGACAAGAAAAAGCCACTTTTGATAAATTATTCAAAGAATTTAAGGATGTCTTTGCATGGATGTACGATGATCTTAAAACGTTCGATCCTAATATTATGCAGCATGTCATCCCGATGAAGCCCCAAACCTTACCCTTCCAACAGAAATTGAGGAAAATGCACCCTAAACTAGAACCGACTGTTCAAAAAGATTTGAATAAACTCCTAACTGCTAAAATAATCTTTCTTGTTAGACACACTCAATGGGTGTCCAACCTTGTCCCAGTTCAGAAGAAAAACGGGGAAATTTGGCTTTGCGTCGATTTCCGAAACCTCAACAAAGCATCTGACAAAGACAATTATCCTGTCCCACCCATGGAACAGATCCTACAATAGGTATCTATTTCCGAGAGGCTATCTTTATTGGATGGTTTCTCCGGATACAACCAAGTCCTAATGTCTCCGCCAAACCAACTCAAAACCACCTTCCGTACCCCGTGGGGCACTTATGCTTATCGTAAAATGCCCTTTGGATTGATTAATGCTGGTGCTACCTTTCAGAGAGAAATGGACATTGATTTTAGATTCTTAATCAATCACTCCGTCGTAGTTTACTTAGATTATGTGACCATTTATTCTAAAAACAAAGACGATCATCTAGCTCACTTACGAGCCATTCTGCTACGATGTCGTAAATACGACATCTCCTTGAACCCCAAAAAGTCCATCTTTGCAGTAGAACAGGGTAAATTACTAGGATTCATTGTGTCTAGTGATGGGATGATTATTGACCCCGAGAGGACTCAAGTCATCGCTAAAATTCCCCCTCCTACATCCAAGAAATCCATGCAGTCTTTCCTAGGCCAAATTAACTTCGTGAGAAGATTTGTCCCCAGCTTCTCCGAACTGGTCAGGCCTCTACAGAACCTGATTAAGAAAGACACCCAATACCACTGGGGACCCACAAAAAATCAAGCTTTTAATGCCATAAACAATGCCATAATAGACGCTCCATCTCTCATGAGCCCTGACTTCTCTCAAGATTTTACACTCTATAATTTTGCCTCAGACCATTCCTATGCCGCAGTCCTAACCCAGAAGAATTCCAAGAACAACGAAGTACTCATCGCCTTTATGAGCTCTGCTTTCAAAGATGCTGAAATTAACTACCCAGTGGTTGATCGGTAAGCCTATGTTGTTTTCAAAGTAGTTAAGCATTTTTGGTCCTATCTTTTGAAGTCAAGGACGAAAGTCATTGTCCCCTACCCTACTGTAAGGAACTTGTTAGTGCAGAAGGAGTTAGGAGAGAAGAGAGCTAACTGGGTCACCTCCTTGCAGGAGTATGACTTAGAGATCACCCCAGTTCAGATCATAAGAGGCCAAGGGTTGTGTAAATTGGTTTTTGATTCAGAAACAGAATAGCAAGAATATAGTGATACATCAAACCTAGAACAACGCGATCAAAGTTTAATTTGTTGCACACAAAACCTCGTAAGTCCTTGGTACGACGATATTAGATTCGGTCTTGAACATGAATCATCACCTCGTCACCTTGACCCCTCCAAGAAAATAGCATTGAGACTAAAGTCCACCTCCTTTCATCTAGTTAACGGTATATTGTTTCATCAGTATTTTGACGGCATACTGATGCGCTGCCTCAAAAAAGATGAAGCAGAAAAAGTCTTGCTTGAGTTGCATGTAGGAGAAGTTGGTGGTCACATTAGTGGCGACACCACTGCTCGTAAGGTTTTAAGAGATGGTTATTACTGGCCCACGCTTTTTAGGGATGCCCATGCCTTGTGTCATAAATGTATTATATGTCAGAAAGCATCAGGGCAGTTGCAAAAACCAGCCTTTCCCTTGCAACCCATCTCATTAGATTCTCCTTTCTAGCAATGGGGCTTTGATATCATAGGTCCTATTAAACCTTCATCCTCGCAATAGCACAAATATATTGTGACAGCCACAAACTACTTTACACAATGGTCTGAATCTGCTGCACTAATAACTGTTAACACCATTCAGGTAATCGCTTTTCTAAACTCGAATATTATCACTCGTTTCAGTATCCCTGATTGTATGGTCTTTGACAACGCTTCATACTTTTCTTCTCTTGAGATGAGCGAGTTTTCTTTGGAGAAAGGAATAAAGATGAAGTATTCTGCTAGTTACTACCCCCAGGGCAACGACTTAGCAAAATCAACCAACAAGAACTTGATCAAAATTATCAAGAGAACCGTGGCTGAAAATCACAAGAACTAGCTTAATGCACTACTGAATGCACTGTGGGATGATAGGGTAACACCCAAAGCCACTATAGGAAACTCCCCCTTTTTTTTCGTTTATGGAAGAGAAGCCATTCTGCCACCTCACATTCTTCTTCCTTTGCTTCAGTTGTCAAAAAAAGTCCAAGAAGAAGATTGTCTCCCTTTAGAAAACCGAATTAATGCTTTGATGAAGTTGGAAGAAGTAAGAGCCCAAGCTAAGCGTAAGTTAGACCAACATCAAAAATTGATTAAAAGTTGGTTCGATTCTAATTCTACTTCTGATAGAAATTTTGAAGTAGGCGATCTCGTCTTGAAGTGGGACAAACCACACGAAGGAAAGGGTGAGCACACCAAGTTTCAAAACTTATGGCTTGGGCCATTTTTAATTGCTGAAAAGTTGGGTCCTGGTTCCTTTCGATTGCAGAATCTTGAAGGTTAGCTTGACACCTATCCAGTGAATGGCCAAGCCCTAAAAAGATACTTTGCTTGATAACTACCCTTGTATATTATGTAAATATTTTATTTTTGTTTGCACTTTCTTTTGCTTTTTTTTTTTTTGATTTGATTGATCAGTTTGTGTTTTTCGACATACACATTCCTGTACACTGATCCATTCAGAAAAAAACGATAGAAAAATTTCTTCGCTGAAATAACTTATAAAAGTTTGTACAAACATCAATGATATATCTTTGAAACTAATATCTATGTTGGAAAATTTTTGTTGTTTGAAAGAAGTTTACTGATTTCAATCTCTGAGCAAAGTTTGTCATGATCATCTATTATCTTTTTACACTGTCCCTTTTCCATAAAGGAATGACTCAAAAGATGTCTCCCTGTCGTAGGAAGTTGTTTTGTAAATAAAACATTTCTGGAGATAAATAAAGGACAGTGCTAAAAAATTCTGATGAGGTCTAAAAAACATGCTAAAATATCAAGACTTTCAGCATCACCTCTCTCAGCTATCTACAAAAAAAATAAAAAAATAAAAAAAATAAAATAAAATAAAATAAAATAAAATTATTAATAAGAGCTGTGGGAAGTGCTTGTAAACCTGCCGGGATACTCAACAGGTCTGCTGGCAGTGGGTAAATGAAAGCATGGCACCAAGACAACTTCGTCAGGGTATTGAACAGGCCTGCTGGCAACGAAGCAATGTCGGGTACATGAAAATATGCAAAAAATATAAGAAACCTCTTTAATGTCCTTTATTCTAATCCAAAACTTCTTGACAGGATACAGATGTCAGAGTGGGTTAAATGGAAACGTTGTCGAGGCTATGGACGCCTGCTGGCAGCAGTGGCCATGCCAACAGTATTGGAGATTTTATCTTTAATATCGTGACTTGCTGATCTTAAGACTGTTATTGGTTTTCATCTTTTAAAACACTGCTGAAAAAAATGATTAATGATGATGTTTGAACGACTTTCTGGTTGTTATTTTGAGTTGAAATTTTCTTGGCTGTCTTAATCTGAATTTGTTACTTTTACAGAGATAACTGATTCTTCCAGTGTGTTTCCATTGTTGGCAACCAACTCATTTTTTTCTTATCGTTTATAAGCTGCCTACACCTGTGTCTTGCAAACATCAAGTTTTTCGTTGCATTTTTTTTAAATAGATGACACTTTCATTTTTGCAACATTTGCAAATTTGTCTTCATTAAGTTTTCATGACTGTAAGCGTGAAAACTTCTCCTTTTGAGGTCACATTTCGATCACTATCTGAATTGTCATGATCTTTTTATCGATATTTTCTTTTACACTTACATTTTGTTTATCGTTATGTGGCTGAAAGGACTTTTAAACTATGCTCATTGGACATTTTTATATTAATTGCATAACTTGATTTTATTAAGTTTGTGAGGCATTGAGCATATGGATTTATACTTGCCTAATCATTGATTCTATGAATTGCATAGGGGTTATGATTTATTTTTGTTTTTATATATATGATATGATCCTTATGTTTATAACTTTTGGCTTGTCAACTATTATGAATTCAATCGGAACATTGGTTAAACATTTATACAATGGAGCATGGCTAACATTTGGTGTTGGTTTCACATTGAATGTCGATGGTTTTAAAACTATAGTTGATTTGGCATGTTGGAATAACACTCACCATTTGATTCTTTGGTTGGCCAAACAATATGGTTTTTGAGCTATGCTATGATTGTTTGAACAGATGTGTAAATCAACAGTTGTACTTTACCATAACTATCATGCATGGCATTGAATGACTCCACCACCTTTGCATGCGCGCAATTATGCTTACCCCTTTTGGATCAATTCATTGTTGTTGGTTTGGGTAGCTCTGTTACTACATATTGATGAATTCGAACCCTTTCCTTACCATGCATTCAACTCCATGGCACCAGTCATGCGAGTTGAACCCAATGGAAAATAGGCCTTGTTAAAGTTTGATAATGCCCACCAAGATTTGGAAGACAGTGGATGGCTTACCTTCGTGGAACATTTCGAGGGTTTTAACCTTTGCGTGGCTAGACAGTTTTCCATGACCGTCGATGGCTATCGAGCCAAGGTCAGCGATATACAATTGGAAATTGGTGAACAGTTTATCAGTCTTGCTACGGGTTTACCTGTCACTAGACAACGATGGTCCAAGCATTGCAAATTCGAGGAGGCCCCATGGACACTGCTCTTCCAGTCGCGAAAAATCACCTCCTGTGATAAAGGTATGCCAGTAACTATGCTCAAACAATGTTGGCATGATTTATTGATGATAATCAAGCAGTTTGTGACCTGCGAAGGTCGCTACAGACTGGTGTTCCATCACCACCTGCGTTTGCTTATGGTTTTTATGGGATACTCTCTCAATATGCCCTATTATTTACATCGAAACCTGTTTAAAATGTCTAAGAAGTACAAAAGAAACCAGGCTGATAGTAGTCTTTTTCATTATGGGCTTGTTAAGCTTATCGTTGTCTGTCATTTGAGTCTGCATGGGGATTGTTGGAGCAGTTTCATTGTTCGAAATGGTTTCGAGGATTTGAATCCTACATAGGTCGAAAAACCTGTGGTGAGTGAGGTTAAGGTTGTACCCCCAATACCCTACCATATCCTTCTGCCTAAACCCTCGGCCGACCCTCCTATCGACTTACCCCACACTGTGACTAAGAGTGTTGAGACTGTTAAGCCTATGGGAAAAAAGCCCAAGGCAAACCTCACTACAAATGCCAAAGGGAAAAAGAATGCACGTTTGATTTCACAAATGGAAAGAAATAAGCCAAAACCCCCTGTTGAGTCTAACCCTATCGTGTTGAGTGAGGACTCCGATTCAGAAGTGGAGCATTTCTTGGCTAGTGAATACCCCTATTCGCAAGGTTTGTGTGCCGAACCCTCATATGACTTTGTGTCAAACCTACCCCCTGCCTACAGGATGACCCTAACTACCCAGGCATTAAGTTGCCTTGTGAAACCCTGGGTCATTTGACCAAATCCGCTCCTGCTCTGTCTAAAACTACAGTGTCACCCTGTGATCAATGCAATTTATGGTTAGAGAAATACTATAATGATGTTCCGATTCTCCAGTCAAAGATTCAATCTTTGGAAGATCAGATTGCAACCCTAACCAATCAAAAGGCCAAACTACAAGCAACAGATAAGAAAAAAAAGATGACTGGCTCCATCTTGTTTAAAAATGTGGAATCAGCCACAGCTGTTGTGAATTCCAAGCTGGCGTAATTGAGCAGCCTCGTCGTCACACAAGTATGTTTGATATCAATCGTTTTTTGTAAATAATCCAGGTTTATATAATGATTTGGTTTCGGTTTTAAATAGCTCTGTTCACTTCATTTGAATGGCTCTGTTACATTGCATGCATTCTATATATAGCTTTGCTTTGACTAAAATGGAATTTCGTTTTTTCGATCATTCCCAGTTTAGTTTCTATTAGATTTTCATCGATTTGGTTGATCTTGGTGTGGAATTGATTTGTTTGATTGAGTTAAAATGGATGCTCTGTTTGTATCTATTATAGACAAGAAATGTTCCTCATATTCAATTTAGAAAACGATCACATTTCGATTCGATTTCGTTATAATGGATACGCTATGATTGGCAATGATTTTGATGAGGTTAATTGTTATGGTTTGTTGTGCCATATGATTTTCAAAGAACAGGAATTCAACTCGGATCGTTTCTAATGTGACTATGTTTCTTCGGGAACATTGCTTTCTATTTTTAAGCCTGTTACAAACACGCCCAAATCATGAATAGATTTAATTCATAATGAGTATGCTAAAAACCCAGCCGGTTAATTCGCATTGGTTTACTGTTAGCTCGACTAGGTTATCAGTTGGATTCGTATTCTGTTTGAATTTGATTTGAAAAACGAGATTGGTTATCTCTGGATTCACGATTTATTTCTATATTAAACTCAGTCATGATTTGTTTGAAATTAATGATTTCGTTCAAATACCAATCAAGTTTATTTGCCCAGTTTGCAATAACCAATTATCATTTATGTCGATTCTATTATGATTGTGATCAAAGCCAAATCGATCTGGTTACGATTTTATATGAGTTGATTCTCGCACCTGTTTGCATTAATCTACCTATGGTGTGAATCGTTTGATGTCATGTAGC
>ML843230.1:0-38830 GCA_009831015.1 Picea engelmannii
CACGAGTACACCCAGTTTTCCATGTTTCATGCTTAAAGAAGGTTATAGGCGACAAGATCCCAGTTCAAACTATATTTCTAGAACTTGACGAGGAAGGAAAAATCATATTGGAACCTGAAGCCATCACTGACACAAGAATTCTCTAGCTGAGGAATAGATCCATTTCAGAGTATCTCATTAAATGGAGGAAACTATTGGCTGAAGATTCCACTTGGGAATATGAGTCTTTTATACAGAAGCATCCAGAGTTACTCAAGCATTGAATACAACACTTGTCTCAAGGGGAGGGGCATGTTAAGCCCTAATATTGGCTCATTACCCCTTAATTGGGGCATATTATATTAGTAATGTTATTTTATTTATGTCAGCTTTAGGCCATTAGTTGTAATTATACCTCCTAGTCTCCTATATATACCAAGGAGACATTTTCATTTTGAATCATTTTGTACTTGAACATTTAAGTGGGGTAAAAGGAGGTTTCCCCTTTGAAGAGGCTTATTATCTAAAATTATCTCCTTTTCAAGGCGTTGAGTACTTTTTCTAAGGTTTTTCTATGCTATATTGGTATTTGGTTCTTAACAGAAGGTGAGTTATATTGAGCATGTGTTACCCTCCTCGATCTTGTTAAATCAAAAAGAGGTACTCGTCTATCTGGATGGGGGAAACAATTGAAGGAAGCAATCCAAGTATTTTTTGAAAACATCACCAGTCACTCTTACAGTCTCCCTTAAACACGACACTTTGTCTTTCCATACATTTTAATCAGTTGAAACTCTACTCTGAACCAATCCTTTGAGTTTCTTTAATCCTTTGGGTCACTCGGCAAAAGTCACAGTATCCTCTGCATCATCATGTTTTGGTCCATGTCATGTTTCTGTTGTTGTGCCTCAGTGTTCAAGGGAAGTATCTGCCTTGAGATTTAACCATCAAAAATATCTTGTTTCAATACCTGTGTCAGTCCATGTTCATTTGATCTACTAATTTACATCTCTTTGTCAATTTCGTGTCATTGATGGGGGATACATCAAGGCCCTCCTGCGACGAGTCTGTTCCTGTCGACTTCAACATATTATCTAGGAACTAGACTTAGAAACCAGTTAGTACCTTGGGACCTGCATGCCTCAATGGCAAGCCTCCTCACTTCCAACAGTGGGTTTACATCATTGACCTCTGATTGGATGATTCCATGGATGTTCGACTTCATCTCATCTATTCACATTCGCTGGAATGTACTAGGGTACCTTGGGAGTCATTGACATCAATTATGATTTCCCTCGCACTTGTTAATGGTTTAACTCATTGTCGGTAATCAAGTGGTTTTTGCCATGTTCGACATCAGGACATCTATTCACATGGTTAGATTCGTACTACATCGGGATCGGTAATAAGACCCTGGTTTGAGTGATCACTCTAATATCTACTTTTCCTTGGTTGCGACGGAGTTTCTCTTGAATATTGACACATATACTGTCACATAGATCCACTTTGTATTGGTTCGTGGCTATGTCTTGTCATCTCGTAGATCCACTGTGTATTTTTTGTGGCTACGATCAGTTCATGTCATGGAAGTATAGATCCACATTGTATCTTTGGTGGCTATACTCTTTGTTAATATAATCATGGATCTGCAGTGTATCTTATGGTGGCCATACCTTGCAAGTCTTTATCACCCAAGCATAGGTATTCCTTCCTTGGGTTTGAAACATATCATAATATTTGTTTGATGGTTGTGTGCAGTGTCTTCTAGGTTCTCTGAGTCCATACCTTTGCTCGAAAAAGTCTACAAATTACTTCAGTCATCAGTTTCCATCTTCTGAATTCGCACTTTGGGGGGAAATCTGTTACACATCAAAATTACTCACTTCAATGATGACCCATTGTCATTATTACTAGTGTCTCAAGTGTCGCATTTTTGGTCGCAAGTATCGCAAACATCATACTTCCATCTTGCCTATGTCGTGTCTCTAACGACATCATAAGGACACTTAAGACACCTTCATAGACTGGTTTAAGAAGGAGAAATCATCTGATGAGGAGTACAAATATTTTCCCATTGAGAAAACCACTTAAAAATGAATTTTGAAGAGCAGCGCTCCCCTACCCACAGTCAGGGAATGCTAGTGCTCCCTAGCCTCCTTTAGGGGAGTAGTGTGGCACTTGGTGACCCCTTCTGGGGGAGCGCTAGTATTTTCTGAGAGAATTTTGGGTAGCACTCCCCTACCCACTATCAGGGAGTTCTAACACTCCCTACCCTTCTTTGGGGGAGCGTTGCAACACTCTTTGCACCCTTTTGGGGGAGCACTGGCATGTTTGAGGGAATATTTGACTGTTGAGGAAAATCAAGGAAAAATCCCCCTCATCTCTGAAGTTAGTTGGATTCGAATCTGAGGTCAAGGCTACATCTTAGGGAGTAGCATGTTGGCACAAAGGGGCAGACCCAGGGTTCAATGCTTCAACAATGCACCAACAAAACCCTAAATACCGTTTCTTTCGGCAACACCTGTGAAGTAGATGATGTCTCACCCGAGGTAGAGGCAGGGGTGGTTACAAGACTCAGGTGTCTTCAACCTTAGCTGGGACACATATATGTGATTCTTACTCTTAGCAAGTGATTTATCCAAGATCATTCATCAGCATTTAACCTTCAAGGCACTTCACAAATGGCACAAAGCACCGCAACATTTACTTGGATCTAGGTTAAGTTATCACTTAGCAACAGTAAAATAGGTTTAGCACTCAGCACTTTCATATATGTCAGATCTACACCCATACATCTAAGAAGCACAAAGAAAAGTGGATCTATCTAAGAGTATCATAGCAAATCAAATAGAATAATCATATCAAAGCATAACACATGGAAAGAAACCAACACATTAGGTCGAAGCATCAAGAATAATACACAAAGTTTTTGTGGTTCAACCCCACCCTGGGGCTACGTTCACAAAGTATTCTTCTTCTTTATTATCTTTGGTCAATTAGGTTACAGCACAAAGCTCACACTTGTACTCCGCATAGGACAAGAGATCTATGTGCACCTCGCCAGATCCTCCTTCCCTGGGTAGATCTAGCACAGAGCCTTCTTACAATCCGTGCACTCAGCACTTGCACTCAGCTCTACAAGTTGGTCATATAATATACACAAAGCCTTTACTAGCACTTATCTTATCTTCTTCTTCTTTCTTACATTACTTAGCTACTTATTTATACTTTACAAAATAGGCCTAAAACATGGGTAAACCCATGGGCCGACATCCCTTTCCCATTACATTAACCCAAAACCCTAAAAAGGGTCCCAAAAGTGGGCCGAGATCTCGTGATCTCTGCTTCACCTGGCACTCCATCTTCGATAGACTGTCGAAGTCCAAAAATGGTCAAATATGACCAAGTGTTCCTCAAAATTTGGTCAAGGTCCAACAGGCCCCCAACACTCACCTGTGCCTCGTCCCGAGTCACTCTGGTCTGATCAACTCCACTTCAAATGTCTCGATCTTGGCCCAATCTACTTCGACCTACTACAGTGTGACAGCCTCTTGCTTAGTGAACTCCTATATCACTGTGTCGTTTACTGGTCCCTCCATGCGTTGTTCTGCGGTGATGACAACCTGTTCAAGCTCAGCTGCCTAGCTCTCAACTTCAGTGAATAATTGGCATGTTTTCTCTTGGAGTGGTTGAATTTGTGGAGAGAATTCCATCACTTTACTTTGCAGCATGTGTACCTGTTGTTGTGCGATGCATTGTTCTGGAAATCACTTCATTCTCTCGACTGGGGTTAAGGCCTTCAGTTGCGCCTATAGCGTATCTGCATGCTACTTTGCTTCTTGGAGTTGTGCCTCTAATGTCTACAATTATGGGTTCTCTGTGAGGTTCTCATAATTCTAGGTGCTTCTATTCTCATAAGTCTAGGTTCTTCTAGCTCTCAGTTGCTTACATTCCAAAGCCAAGGTTTTTAACCTGTCAACTGCGTTACTGGAAGTTGTCTCCCTTAGATCTCTTACAGGTATGATCCTTCATTAACTCTTGTTTGATCCGTTATGGCACTTTTCAATGGTTGGATTAAGAACCTTTATTTATTTTCTACTCATTCGGAGTGGAAGTCAAACAGATATATCGACCCCAACGACTATGTTGTTGTTCTGATATCTCGGTGAAGTTCCAATTCTGCAATTTTTCTTTCTACGAAGTATCCTCTAGAAACTCTTGTGACCTTACAGTATTATCCCTTTTCTTTCTTAACTTTCTATCCTTCTTCCCAGTGAGCTTCGTCTCAGTAATGATTTTACCATTATGACACTTACCTTCTGCGGTCTTAGTTGCTTCGTGCTGTTGAAATTCTTTCCTAGGGTTTATGGGTAATACTTATTCGGTATCGAAAATAGGTAACTCAATCTTTTGTGGATCCTCTAGTGTTCTCTTAGCCTCAACATCAGGGTTTCTAGTATTAAATATCTACGACCGGCTCTTCTGTTCTTCAATCAAGTGTGCGACCCTTCTAGTCATAAATTCTTTTAGCTCTTACTTCTTCTGTTCCAAAAATTCTTCTTCCTCTTTTCGTCTGGCTTGTTCTCTATCAATCCAAGGTTTTCTTATGAGCATGGTAAATGGGGCATTGTCTTCAATAAATTTAATAATTTCAAAGTCTTCCTCTGTCGAAGTTCCATTGACAATCATAGGTATCCGGGCAATCCTTCCACATAGGTTTACTAGCTTTCCACTGAATAAACTTGTTCCTCCTAGGGAAGGGATCATGGCAGGATTTCCTATAGCTTCCCAAGTTCTTTCTAGCATAATGTATACTTGTGTTTCTTCATCAAGAATACAGTCAATGTCGAAGTCCCCTATTCTTGTTTCAACTTGCTCCTTTTCTTTGAAGATCTTTGGTAATTGGACATCTTTATGTTCCTTCAGGGTTTCTTTTATCCGCATTAATATTTTCTCTGATTCTTGTTGGGTTTCTGCCTTTTCTGGATCTGCCTTCTAGTCTTATTGATTCATATTCATCCTTTCCAACTTAGCGATCATTCTAGGGAAATCCAATACGTCATGGTCCAAAGCTTTGCAACAGAGACAACTAGGTTTTCTCCCAGGGCATTCTTTAGCAAGATGTCCTAGTCTTCTGCAACTGTAACAAACAGTTATTCCTCTCTTTCAATTCAATGATCCCCAACTCTTCTTGTACTGCGCACTAGGATCATAGTGGCTAGCCTACAAATTTGTCTTTCTAGGATCCTGCATCCACTTGTTAGTCTAGACATTCTTTCTGTGCATAGGTATAACATATCTATCATTATACTTATCAGATCTATTCATATCAAACTTTCTTTCATCTATTAATGCCCTAGTTTTCAAGCTAGGAAAAAATCTATCAAACATACCTAGATCCATTCTCTAGAAACAAAAAATTTCACTTATCTTACTTCTATAGAGCACAAACCTTCCAGATCTAAGAATTTTTGACTATTCTTACCTTTATTAGAGCACAGAGCTTATAGATATTACCTCTTTTCTACAGATCTGACTTCTTTCTTTCAGAAATTCCCACTTTTACTTTTTTTAGAGCACAGAGTGTTTAGATCTTGCTTCTTTTCTTCGAATCTGATCTTCCTTTCCTCAGATATGACCTTATTCCTGGCACAAATCTTCACAGGTCAAGTAAAAAGTTTTGCACTAGGGAAAAAAATCTATGCACAGAGCTTCCTTTTGCACAAAGTTTCTTCTTCCTCAGTTCCCAGCAATCACAGTTTCAGGTCTCGGCAATGGAACCATTTGTTGGCAAAAATGGGCAGACCCAAGGTTCAACACTTCAATAGCGCACCAAAAAAACCCTAACTACTGGCCCTTTCATCAACACTTGCGAAGAAGATGAAGTCTCACCCGAGGTAGAGGCAGGGGTGGTTGCAAGACTCAGGTGTCTTCAACCTTCATTGGGACATAGATTTGTGATTCTTACTCTTAGAAAGTACTTTATCTAATATTGTTCATCAGTATTTAACCCTCAAGGCACTCCACAGATGGCACAGAGCACCGCAACATTCACTTGGATCTAGGTTAAGTTAGCACTTAGAAATAGTAAAATAGGTTTAGCACTCAACACTTTCATATATGTCAAATCTACACCCATACATCTAAGAAGGACAAAGAAAAGTGGATCTCTCTAAGAGTATCATAGCAAAGCACATAGAATAATCATATCAAAGCATAACACATGGAAAGAAACCAACACATTAGGTCGAAGCACCAAGCATAACACACAGAGTTACCATGGTTCACCCCCACCCTGGGCTACATCCACAAAGTCTTCTTCTTCTTTATTAGATTTGCTCAATCAGGTTACAACACAGAGCTCACACTTGTACTCTGCATAGGACAGGATATCTATGCGCACCTCACTAGATCCTCCTTCCCCAGATAGATCTAGCACAAAGCCTTCTAATAATCCGTGCACTCAGCACTTACAACACTTGCACTCAGCTCTACAAGTTGGTCACATAATATACACAAAGCCTGTACTAGCACTTAGCTTATCTTCTTCTTCTTTCTTACATTTCTTAGCTACTTATTTATACTTTACAAAATAGGCCTAAAACATGGGTAAACCCATGGGCCGACATCCCTTTCCAATTACATTAACCTAAAACCCTAAAAAGGCTCCCAAAAGTGGGCTGAGATCTCGTGATATCTACTTCGCCTGGCGCTCCATCTTTGATAGACTGTCGAAGTCCAAAAACAGTCAAATATGACCAAGTGTTCCTCAAAACTTTGTTAAGGGCCAACAGATCCACAACTGATGGAGAAGGATCCTCAACCTATCCCAAGAATCTCTAAGGTGGTTGGGTCTCTCCAAGTTTGTATAAGGAGGCCTTCTCATGGTGAAAAGACATGGAAGTTTAGAGGCATTAAACTTATGATCTCATAAGAGAGATAACCAGTAAAGCATCATCATTTTGTGTAGATTATTTGAGCAAAGGGATGGACAAGGAGAGTTGGAAGAGGTTGTTGCAACTTCATCAAAGGTTTGTAAGTATTGCTATCTAGTTCTCATTAATATACATATGTGCTTGGCATGTTTCTTTCAAGGTTGTGTTTATTTCTACATGAACTTGTCTCTATTAGATAGATCTAGTTTCAGGCTAATATTAGTAGAATAGGAAGCTATTTTTGTCTTTGTTTGTTTTGCAGTACTTATCGAGGAGCTTGGGGATCAAATCTCAATTTGGACTGTGCGAGGACGAACATCGTTAAAAAGGTACACCTTTCTTCCTCTTCTTTATACATTAGTTTAGCTAGGTTTAAAAGGATGTCAGTGACCAATGTTAGCACCCTTTCTATCTTGGTCTTAGGATTCTAGAGCCCAAGAGGAAATCCAATTGTCTGCAAGGGGATTTTCTTGTAATAGTTAGGTCATAGGTTGAGGATCCTGGTGTGATCTAGTTCACCTCATAATAGATCTTGACCCGACTGTGGAAGAGTTGTAAAGCGCATGACAATGTAGTTTTTTAACTGTCATAATAAAAGATCTTGAGAGCCATACCTTTGTGGATGTAGCCTAGGAAGGGGTGAACCACGATAACACCTGTGTTATTTTATTGAATGTTTGTGTCCCTTTTACTGTCAATAAGTATAGGTTAGAACGATGTATGAATAAATTAATGGATATAATTATGCTACATGCATGAATGAGAATGATGGTATATTGCTCTAATAATTAGATAGAATTCATAGTGCACAATTCACAAATCCCCATTCAGTCCTATACTACAAGTATTTGAGCATTGCATTCACCCATTAAGACTATATCGGGAGAGACTGCGCAGTGCACTCTGTGTGTTGCACTACCTTCTGGTTTACCAGAAGGGTCGATAGTTTTAGAGGATTTGTTAGATCCCCAGTAGACCTGAACATGGATCAAATCATGTTAAAGGAATAACTAAGGTAAGCAACCAACAAATGGTTATGTTGCCGGTTGAAACAACATAGGATTAAGTGGATGAGATATGTTGAAGATATGTTAAAAGAATGTCATATCTGGGACCGTAGTGTAAAAAGGAATGAAAATATAGAAGGGAATGTTTATACCCTGGAGACCCATGAAGGAGGAAATAGAGAGATGGTTGAAAATAGAGGATCTAGAGTTTGTGAGCAAGATAATCGAAACCCCGGAGTAACATCGCGCACATATCCTGAGAAATATGTGTTTATTGATCGATGCGAAGTATTTTCTGTGATTTTCCACACTTATTGCAGGAGTGGATATTGAGGTTGAAATACAACCATGCAACAAATCGGATCCGACAGTTAGAGTGGAACTCAGCACAGATCGCATAGTTACAATAGGTGAATAAAAAATTCACCCGCATAGTATATTTTTGGCTCGACGGTATCGTAGCATGCTTTATAACAGAATTTTCAGTAGATACCATGAATTCATACAATGCAGCAGAGAAATAGTTTCTATGTTGACCTCGAGGAAGGTATATTAGATCATTGTATACTTGTATTAAGATATTTCTCTATAATAAAGGTGTAATGACAATGGAGTCAGACAACTAAACTTCCCTTTGTGCATGGGGGAAGGGGGGAAGCACTGACAAGAAAAGGAGAAATGGAAGGAGAAGTGGATAAAGGAAAGAAGGAGGAGGTCTTGGAACCAATCATGATGGACGATGACCAGATCAAGCGGATCATGGCGACAGTTGGAAAGATGCGCAGTGGAGTACCCTACCAATACAAGGTGAACACCAAGAAGAGAGTCGTAGCCGCAAGGGAAGGCTTGGCAAGTGATGAAGAGGAGGTAGAGGATCTTTGGGTTGCGGAGAATATTGAGGAAATCATGCATGCAACATATGAGAGGAAGACGAGAGGTCCAAGAGCAGGAATCGAAGGAAACAATCCTATCCATATTAATGTCAATGTGGAACCCATAAACCCATGTGTGACTAACACACCAAGAAGAACACCACCATTTAGACAACCAAATTTCGAGAGAAGGAAGACAACATGAAGTAAATCTACATAAGGAACAACAACTGGGGGAGCCAGTTGAAAAAGCATTATTCAAGTATCTACACTGCGCAGAGGTAGTAGTTCAACATTCAGAATAGCAGGACATGATCCCACCATTCGGTTACCGAAATTTCGAGGAGAGGCAGCAGAAGACCCTGAGAAACACTTGTTTTTTTGTGCAAAGATCTAGGAAGAAAAACATATCACTGATGAAGACACTAAACTTGCAAAACTAGTTATCACACTAAGAGACTACGAACTAGAATGGCACATGAGTTTAGACGTAAACAATGCACTAAGGAAGACAAGGAAACTGACAGACGTCAAGAAATTATTGTTAATGAGTTCCAAAAGCCGAGCTTAGAGGATCAATACATGAACGAGATGATAGAAATCTGAAATAAACTAGGAGAATCTGTCTGGGAAATTGACCAGCGGTTTAAACGTTTGAAAGGGAAATTGAGGTATGTCATGACTGACATGCAACATATGCATCTGTTTGTGAATTATCTGTTACCACACCTAAAATACCCACTTGGAAAACATAAATTCCAATCTCAAGAAGAGGCTCTACAGGTATCCTTGCAAATGGAGGAGAATCAGTACCACAAGATAGATCCAGCTATAGAGGATTTGAAGGAGGATCTGAAGAATATTTCCTTTCAACTCAATATGTTGGAAGGTTTACAGTTGGGAGTAAGGTTGTCATTGATGGCAAGAACAACAATGGAAAATATCATCGAGAGTTGAAGTGTCGAAACACTTCACCACCGAAGTGGCGAAATCACGAAGTGATGAAATCGCAAGGTGGACGAAATCGTGAAGCGGCGAAATCGCGAAGGTGGATGAAATCGCAAAGCAGTGAAATCACGAAGTGGAAAAATCGTGAGAAGATCTAGGCCATAGGATCTGGGTTGTGGGATCTGGGGTATCTATGAAGGCTCAATAGCCATTAGATATGGTGAATCTGCAAGGAGGATAAGTCCAAGAGTCATCCAACTCCCCAAAAATGTGAAGGAATCCTGGCCATCCATTGGGTACAGTCTTGGACCATTGATCAAGAGGACGCGTGGCGGAAGATCGTCATGTCACTGATAGGAAATTCAAAGGAACGGGGTTCCCTAACTTCTCGAATTTGCAATATGCGAAATCGCGAAATAATCTCAACCGTTAGATTGAGGCCAAATATGGACCGTTGATCAGGCACAACGAAGGCTCGTGGAGTTGCGAAGTCCCGATAAAATCTTGACCATTGATCCAAGAGGGATGCGTGGTAGAATATTAGAGCATGTCAAAGCTCCATCTCAGAGTTTCACATATCACGACTTGGAGTGACAAGAACCTCCATCACAGGAGTCGCAAGATGCGAACTCATGATAAGATCTGGACCGTTAGATCACCAAGGGTTCTAGACCGTTGATCTAAGCTCCATCTCAGAGCTTCGCCTATCGCGACTTGGAGTGACAGGAACCTCCATCTAAGGAATCATGAGATGCGAACTCATGATAATATCTGGACCATTGATCTAAGGTCCATCTCGGAGCTTTGCCTATCGCAACTTGGAGTGACAAGAACCTCCATCTAAGGAACCGCGAGATGCGAATTCATGAAAAGATCAGGACCGTCAGATCACCAAGAACATGGATCGTTGATCTGATCTCTATCTCATACTTTTTCCTATCGCGACTTGGAGTGACGAGAGCCTCCATCTAAGGAACAGCAAGATGCGAGATCGCAAAAAGATCAGGACCGTCAGATCACCTAGAACGTGGACCGTCGATCTGAGATCCATCTCGGATTTTCGCCTATCGTGACTTGGAGTGATGAGAGCCTCCATCTAAGGAACAGTGAGATGCGAGATCGCAAAAATATCTAGACCGTTGATTCATTGAGATCATGGACCGTCGATCAGGGTTGATGAAGATCATGAGTTCGCAGCACATTTTAGCGCAGATAGTGGTCACCGCCTGTGGTCACGTGGAGGAAGGACCTATTGTAGATAAGCTCCGCCCTAGAATTTCGAGGATCATGTCTGGTACGAATGTCGAAACACCGAAAAGGTGAAATGTCACTATAACCAGTGGTCACTGCCTGTGGTCACGTAGAGGAGGGAGCTAGAGAAGCCAAGCTCCTTTTCAGATCTCGTGACATGAAGAGTCAAGATGCCTCATCGCAGAATCTCCAAATTGTGAAAGTGTGAAACACATAAATCATGACAATATCCTTCAGAGATAATCCAATGGTGCAGATGAAACTGAAGGATATCGGAGGGATATTGTTTCATGTCACAGTGTAACTTCCAGAAACCACTGATGGTTTCTGCCAGAGGACTCGAAGACACTTCGGGGTGATTGACAAAGGAGATGAAGAGTCTCTAGGAATCTTCAAGACGGATGAAGATGCTCATGGAGGTGATTGACATATGGATGAGCATTGAAGCTTGTAACTGGAACAGAGAAGGTGAGCTCGACTGTCACAGAGAAGACGAAAAGTCTCAACTACCAGAGATGCTGAGGAATCTGAGCATAACATACAGTGATGTTGAATGAGTGGAAAAACGGCCAGAGAAGCTAAAGAGTCACGATGATGATCAGACAGAGCACTCGAGTTGTGGAGGATATCGGCGCGGTGTGAGTATGCAGAGGTATTGCACGCATTGCATGCACAAGGTGCACAAAATCTATAAATACACAGTACAGAGAAGAGATGTGGTTGTTGTTGTTGCTGGAGTTGTTGTGGATGTTGTTGTTGAAGATGATTCATGCATGATGAAGGATCAGAGTGCAGCAGCTGAAAATAACAGAAGAATAACTGTGCAGTGAATGGACATGGCACACAGAGCATAAAAAGTAGAAGAACAGAATGGGTAGTGGATGCATGCTGGAAGACAGTGAGGAAGTCTGAGTAGCAAAATCTTGCAGAATAGTGATGAGACTGGTAAGTTGTTATTGAACACTATATCACTGTAATAGGTTTCAGTATTCCATATTCATAATCCAGGGTGGTTGGGAGGTGCTAGGGAGGACTAGTGTCCTTAGAGGTTCAAGTGGGTGCTTGAACACAGGGAGTTGGTGCTTCCTTCTAGTTGGTGATAGAGAAACCAGGGAGTTGGTGCTTCCTTCTAGTGGGTGCTAGAGAAAAATAGAGAGTTGGTGCTCTCAACAAGTTGTATCTTGCAAAACAGAGGTTGTAGCCTCACAATGAGTTGGTGCTCATATGTATGATAATGTAAGAATGTAAATAATACTTATCATATAAAGAAGAAGAGGTTTTTACCCTGTATGGGTTTCCTTGGGAAATATATGTCTCTGTGTTTCTCATATATGTGACTGATGTTGAATGTGCCATTGTGTATTTCCCTGCATTATTGTGATCATCATTGAGTGCCTTGTAAAGATTTTAAAAGAAGCATAATTGTTTAAGCATGGTAACAACTGATTCACCCCCCCCCCCTCTCAGTTGTCCAACACAATCAGAATAAAGGCAATGACAAGCACAAAATTGTTTGGTGTACCACATGTATAAAAAAAGGGCACCATAAGAACGAATGTCCAACATTCATGAAATATATGGCAACATGGATTCCAAATCCATTGCCAACAGGAGGACCCTGGCGTGAAATTTTCAAGATGCATGGGCATGATCCATATCATTGTCCTATGATGCATAAATATCAAACAATACCAAATAATGCATAATGCTTTTTTTGCAAGTCAGTAGGGCACAATGACAAAGGTTGTCGAACAATGGATCTGATGAGGGAAAGGACATCAGACACATATAGGGTGCAAGCCTAAATGATGATAGGGCAAGTTGCACCTCAATTTAATCAGTCACCATTGCAGTATAATATTGTGCCACACCAGTATAACACTGCGCATCCACAGTATAAACCTGTGCAGTATAATCAGGTACCTCAATACAATACACCGCATGGAGATCGTGTTGGGTACCGAGGAGGAGGATGAGGAAGAGGAGGATTTGGACATGGAAGAGGTCCAGTAGTGTGCCATAACTCCCCAAAACTAGGGAACTATGCAAGATAATGTCCACTACCACCTGTGACATGCATGTATTGTCGCACAACAGATCATGATATAGAGGATTGTACAACACTGTTGGGGAATATACAGGAAAAACAGAATCAAAACAATCAGAACATACAGTGGATATCCACGGAAGCTAGAGAAGATGGAAGGAACATCAACATAGTGATGCACGAAGGTGCTAAAATAGGAGATGATGCAACAAAAAAGGAACCAGTACAACACCAGTGGATTAAGAAGAATACCGAGCCACCCACCCAAGCGATTTGATGCAGGAAAGGAGAAGGAGACCTTTAAGGAGACCGGAAAAGAATTTATCAAGCATAATGTTGCATCTACATCTACCATGCAACATACCCAAGACGTCCCAACATTTGAAATGTCGTCATCATTGGACCATACCAATGAAGTCCACCTGAGAAATCAAGTAAGTTGGATTAAAACTTTCCTGCAATCCTGTATTCAATTATTTAAGGATCCATCATCTGTTATAATACTACATAATTTGTTAGATAGATGTACCACAAACTTTGAGGGAAATTTAGAATAGAGGATAGTCAATCACCTCCATGCTAGAAGGAGAACCAACAGAGAGTTTAGATTGAATTCCAGCATTGAATATTTTGACATGGGCGATGTGATATTAGATCTGGGATCTGAAGTGAATGTATTACCCAAAAAGACATGGAAATGCATGGGAGAACCTACCTTAGGCTACTCACCAGTCCAACTGAAGTTAGAAAACCAACATAGAGTTCTACCAATAGGAAGGCTAAAAGGAGTGACAGTAGACCTAGATAGAGTGCGCACTAAGGCAGACTTCGAAGTGATCAAAATTGTGGACGACACAACACCATATACAACATTACTGGGATTGGATTGGGCATTTGGAAATCAGAAAATAATCAACCTGAAGACCAGGAAGATAACATTTGAGTCAGGAGAATACAGGGTTATTGCACCCCTAGATCCATCTGAGGCTGAAAGATTTGTGGAACCAACATGTTTAGATCCAGAAGAAATTAACCAGTTGTACGGAACCACCACGTGCACCGAAGATTACATTAATGCAACTATCGATGGTGTAATTAGATGGAGAAGTATCATGTCATGTTCTTCTAAATCAGACATAGGTCTGGAGAATTGGCAGCAATGCCTACATGAGGTCTCCATTAGAAGATGTGCATGAATAGACCACGCAATAAGGTGGGTTGGGATAGAACTCAGAGAACCTCCAAGTTTCCATGGAATCAATGACTTGGAATAATTCCTAATGAGATATGAGGAGGAAGTATCAGAAAGATGGATATTTTTATCTCTTGACATTGCACTTAAGGCTACACCTACAATATGGTGGGGCGCACAAAAAGAAACAATCAAGGATTGGTACCAATGTAAGCAGTTATTGCGCATTAGGTTTGGTGCAAAACAAAGAAGTAACCAACAACAGAAATATGATGGACAGGGGGAACCAATGAAACACTTGGATAAGTGCATAGCGATGTGGAAAAAGAAACCCCCAGAGGAATGGCCTCATCATTTTGTACACACATTAGAGGGCATCCCAACAAACTAGTGTACAGACCAGGAACTGCGCAAAGGAACTACGAGTTGGACAGTACTACAACAAAACTTTACAGTCACTTTCTCATTTGAGCATGAGAACCCCAAAATAGATGCAACACTTAAACAAATAAGAGGGGCAATATTCATTAAGGACCCAGAAGTTGAGCTCATAACAAAAGAACAACAACAGAACAAACAGATAGTGAAATAATTGATGTCATGCTACCATGTGCAGGAAGAAGTACCAGAGGAAGACGATCCACATGATATTCAGATTGAGGAAGTTGAAGGGGAAAGAGAAGTGGAAGGTCCAACTCTAGAATCAAAAGTAATTTTTCCACCAATCAAGGTGAAGAAAGTCAACATTGAGACAGTTGAGAATCCCAAAATGGCCAGCATTGGAGACTATTGGGATGAGCAAACAGTGGACATGATAACATAATTATTGCATGAGTACGGTGACCTATTCCCAACGACCTTCACAGAAATGAAAGGTATTGCAGGATAACTTGGAGAGATGAAGATCCCTCTCAAACTAGAGGCAAGACCTGTTAGACAGAAACCTTACAAATTGAACCCCATATACAAGAATATAGTAAGAGAAGAAATTGACATAATGTTGGAAGCAGGAATCATAGAACCAATAGAAGAATCAGAATGGATAATCCCCATGGTAGTTCAGGAGAAGAAGAAAGGAGGCATAAGAATCTATGTAGATATAAGAAATCTCAATGATGGTTGCCTACATGACCCCTTCCCTACACCCTTCATAGATAAAGTCCTAGAAAATGTGGGAGGCTAGGAAGCATACTCATTCATCGATGGATTCTTAGGCTACCACCAAATAAATATAGCAATAGAATATCGGTACAAGACTACCTTTGCGACAGAATGGGGATCCTACCAGTACATAGTCATTCCTTTTGGATTGAAGAATGCACCTGCAATTGTTTACATAGTAGTCATTGTTGCCTTCAAAGAATTCATCCATCAGTTTCTAGAGGTATATTTGGATGATTGGATAGTGTACAGCCTGTTGAAGGATCATGTAGAGGTGTTGAGGCCGATGTTAGAAAGATGCAGGCAATGCCAAATATCCTTGAACATTAAGAAATGTATATTTGGAACACCCTTCATAAATCTATTGGGTCACATAGTATGTAGACAAGGTTTGATCGTGGATCCTACAAAGATTGCAATAATTGTGAACTTACCACCACTAAAATCAGTGCACCAACTACGAGCCACATTGGTACATACAAGATATTACAAAAAATTTATAAAGGGGTATGCGCAGATCACTGCTCTGATGGAGAAATTGCTCAAGAAGGACACTAAATTTCAGTGGAATGAGAACTATCAGCAAGGGTTGGACACCTTGAAGGAGAAGATGGTCACAACATACATCCTAGTCTTTCCAAATTGGGAGAAGATATTCCATGTGCATGTAGATGCATTAGCCATAGCCCTGGGAGTTATTCTAGCGCAACCAGGAGTAGGGGATTTAGACCATCCCATATAATTTGCAAGAAGGAAACTGTCAAACTCTGAGCAGAATTACAACACTACAAAGCGAGAAGGTATCACAATGGTGTATGCAATTCAAAAGTTCAGGCATTATCTACTTGGAAAACATTTTAAGATGTTCACAGATCATTCAGCCTTTAAGTACCTAGTCAACAAGCCAGTGTTGGGGGCGAGAATCTGTCGATGGTTACCGTTGTTTCAAGAATTTGAATTTGAATTCATAGTTAAACTAGGGAAGCTAAACGCATGAACTGATCACTTGTCAAGGGTCACCAATGGAGAGGAGCCTACAAAGTTAGAGGATACCTTCCTTGGCATGCAGTTATTTTCATTCCAGGTCGCGGATGATTATTTTGATGACATTATTGAGTATTTAAGTACAAGGACTGTGCCACATAAAATTAACACTGCACAGAGGAAGAATCTGGTTTTAGAGCAGCCGACTACCAGTTGCTCGCAGGACACTTATATAAAATGGGGGAAGACAACATCTTGAGAAGGTGTGCACTAGAACATGAAAGCCCTAGGATATTGGTAGAAGTCCGTGAAGGAATAGAGGGAGGACACTATGTAGGAAAAGATACCACACAGAAGGTATTGCGCGCATGATTATGGTGGCCAACTATTCATTGATATGTGAAGTAATACTACCAACAACGCGATGTTTTTCAGAGGGTTGGAAAACCAAACAGACGGGATGAGATTCCCTTACACCCACAAGTAACGCTACAAGTGTTTCAAAAATGGACTATCGATTTTGTTAGGCCAATTCACCCACCCACAAGAAGGTCAGATGCATGATACATCATCACTGCGACATAATACCTCTCAAGATAGGAAGATGAAGCACCAGTTAAAGATTGCAACGCAGAGACAAAAACACACTTCCTGTTTGAACATGTACTCACCAGATTTGGATGTCCAAGGATTCTAATGAGTGACCAAGGCACTCACTTTATCAACAACACAATCATAGCTCTGACTGAAGAATTCAAGGTCTACCATCATAAAATTACGTCATACCATCCTCGGGCAAATAGAACAGTGGAAACATTCAACAAGATTCTAGAGAATTCCTTAACCAAGATTTGCAATGTTAATAGGGATGACTGGGATTCAAAGATACTAGTGGTACTATGGGTATATAGAACTACCTGTAAAAATTTGACAGGGCAGACACCATTTAGATTGGTGTATGGACAAGAAGCAGTGGTGCCATTAGAATACTTGGTCCCAATTATGTGTGTCACAGCAATCACAAACATGACAGAGCGAGGCGCAATACAAGAAAGGTTAAGTTAGTTGATGAGCATGGATGAAGATAGGATTCTAACAGGATTTCATCGAGAAGTACAGAAATCAAGGGACAAAGCTTGGCATGACTGACATATCAAGAGAAAAATTTTCAAGGAAGGAGACCTAGTCCTACTGTATGACAACAAATTTTTTCAACATCCAGGAAAGTTCATAATGCATTGGTTGGGACCATATGATGTCAAGACTATCACAAATGGAGGAGTTGTATAGTTGAAGGATTTGGAAGGAACAAAACTAAGGGGAATGATCAATGGGAGTCAAATGAAGTTGTACAAGGAAATTTGACCATCCGCAACTTGAAAGTTACCACGCAATAAGACCTAAAAAACAAAAAAAAAGTCTACGCGCACAGGCCAGTAAGTCAGCGTAATGAAAAAAAAAGAGTCTACGTGCACAGGTCACTGAGTCAGTGTGACGAAAGAAGAATATTGTGTCAGAAGAAAAGGGTATCAAAGCCAAGGACTCTGTGTGCTCAAAAATCCCAACGCATCAGAAAAAGGACCGACGGACCAAAAACACGACAATTCAAAAAATGACAGCTTTGGAATTCAGGCGCCAACTGGCGGTGACTGTCGAAATTGCGACAAACACATGAAAGTCCATACGCAGAGGTAAAGAAATTAGATCAACGAAAATGGAAAAGTCTAGTAATACGACGCACAGGACAATAGTCAACAGGTACAAAGTTTCCACGCTCAGGACACACAAAAAAAAGTGAAAAAGGGACACCTATCAGTGCAGAATAGTCATCACTTCATCGTCTCGCTCTAAAGTCGAAAAAAGGGGGGAAAGAAACTCATTGTGTCAATTTATAAGGAGAAGAACGCAGAGCCAAGCGAAAGAGTGATAGAGTGAGACTTCAAGCTAGCATCCATCGAGTTTGAGGATTTACAGCCCATATCGCGTCACAATGTCACCACCACAATTTGGAGAGTTGGGCAGGGCCGACAGGAACACGAGAAGCACTGTAACAGGCAGTAATATATGCAGGAAGTGGGAAGTGACAGCTGCACAAGTCAGGCAGTGACTCGGGATGAGTCACAATGTTAGTGTTGGGGGCCTGTTGGGCACATGCCCATTTTGGGGAAAAGGCACGACATGGAGGAAATACAGTTGGCAGGGAGGCATGCAAGGCGCGCATGAAAGAAGATGGGAAATAAAGATAGATGGCAAGAAAAGTAGTGTACGAAAGGAAAACGTGCATGCATAGGAGGAAAGTGTGCAAGGCCAGCATGCAAGAAGACCTAACTATGTTAGGGTATCGGTAAGAGAATGTAATGGTTGATGAGCCAAAAACACATATAAATAGATACCTAGGAAGTCTGGGGNGAGTGTTACTCACGTGAGAAGAAGTAACTAGTCTATAACACTACTGTAATCCGATCCAATCTTGTAATTTGTTGAGTTGTAGAGATTCAGAAGGGTATATCTTGAGGGTTAGGTCACAGGCTGAGGAGCCTGGTGTGATCTAGTCCACCTCATAATAGATCTCAACCCGATCGTTGATGAGTTGTAAAGCGTGCGTCGTTGTAGTTTTATAACTGCCATAATAAAAGAGCTTGAGAGCCATACCTTTGTGGACGTAGCTCAAGAGGGGGTGAACCACGATAACACTTGTTTTATGTGATTGAATGTTTATGTCCCTTTTACTGTCAATAAGTAGAGGTTAGAATGATGTATGAATGAATTAATGGATCTAATTACCCTACATGCATGAATAAGAATGATGGTATATTGCTCTAATAATTAGATAGAATTCACAGTGTGAAATTCATAGATCCCCACGCAGTCGTGCACTGCAAGCATTTGAGCATTGCAATCACCCATTAAGACTATCTCGGGTGAGACTACATAGTGCCCTTTGTGTGTTGTGTTGCCTTCTGGTTTACCAGGAGGGATGATAGTTTTAGAGGCTTTGTTGGATCCCCAGTAGAACTAAACCTAGGTCAAATCATATTAAAGGCCTAACTAAGGTAAGAAACCAACACCTCTTTACTTGGCTTGCACCCCATATTTAATGTGGAACTACTTCAACCATATCTTCCACATCTCCTAGACACTTTGGACGTGGTCGAGCACTTGGCCCTACACAACTCAATCCTAACTGCATTGAATAGGTGACAGCTGATCGGATCATGGACACCAAGACAAAGGGCACTCTCTAGTAGAACATCCATATCCATCGGGTTGTCAAAGCAAGACAACTTCTTCACTAGAGAAAGTGGCTCACCTGGAGTCAAATTCAACAAAAGTTTCCCCATTTGATGGAGGAACTTGACGCAATGGGGACCATTTATTTGTAATGGGAGAGGATTAATCTATGTGGATACTGGTAGCCACCCACCTATTCCACTAATTAAGAATGATTCCACATCTTGGAAAATTTTCTATAGTTTTTTGGGTCCCAAACTTTTGGGGTTGTTTTGAAGCCCTAAATGTCATTTTTTTGGAGGGAAACACCTAATATTTAGCTAGAGGAATACACTGGGCCATTTCGAATGTGTAATTCTCGACTAGAACTTTTTGACTTGCTATCGAATGCCCCAAACAAAGATCGTATGCAAAATTTACACCCCCGGGAAGTTGACATATCAACTAACCACATTGGGGCCCACAAACTTTCCGTCGTTTCATCTTTTGGGGTTAGGGTTTTGGATGTTTAGGGATTTCTCGTTGATGCTTTATGTTAAAAGGATTTTTCATCCTCTTTGTAATCAACTTCTTGCGAATGAATGTATCTGACACATCTCTCTCTTTAGGGATAAGACACCACCATTCTAGCTAGTTTGTGTGCTTTGCATTTTATAATCTTTTGTATTCCATTCATTAAAGGAATCTAAGTTCAATTGTATTATTGTGTTTCTTACAATATCTCTATGTGTGATCCTGATTATTTTCATCACGAAATGAGAGTAGAGATATAATAAAGAAATGTACAAAGACATATAAGATATCCAATAATATAACAAAGATATAACCATAAAAACAGAGATACCGTAATACACAATTTCTATTAATGAGAGAAATGTACAAAACTGTAGAAATACAGAGTGAAAGACTCACTAGAATGGTGGCAGCTTATCTCTAAGAAGAGATGTGACGACTACTCACATTCACAAGAAGATGATTGTTACAATGAGGTTCCAAGGAATTTTTAACATAAAGAAAATACAAAACCCTAACCCCGGAAGATGAAGAGACAACAGTTTTGTGGACCCCGTTTTGGGTAGTTTGGTGTATCAACTTCTTGGGGGCATAACTTTGGAATACGATCTTCGCTTGGGGCGCACAATAGCTCGTTGGAAAGGTATCATTGAGAAGATTCATTTTGGGGTTTCAATCAGATCCTTTGGCTATCATTGAGGTGCTCGATCCCCAAAAAGCTTCAATTAGACCCTCAAAATGGCCCCAAAATTTTAGGAACTGAAAAATTGCTAAAAATAGTAAGTTGCCAAGAAATTGTTTTGAGCTAGTTGGAATAGGTGGATGGCCACCGATATCCACCTGAAACAATTTGTTTCCTTGTTATATCTCCACCTTCATTTAATTTTCAACATAATCCAGATCAACAAGAGGTGGGTTGTAATTGTAGTATCAACTATAGACATTGAGTACATGGTAGCCACACACGAAAGTAAGGAACTTGTATGATTGAAAATCTTGTGTTTAGGTGTTGGTTTTGTTCAAAGAGAAGTAAGAATAGGTTGTGACAACTCAAGTGCAATTTTTCTGGCAAAGCACCTTTCTTAACATTCCAAGACAAAGCATATTGTTTTGTAGTACAATTTTGTTAGAGACATGGTCGAACAAAATAATGTATTGTTGGAGAAGGTTGATACCTTGAAGAACATTGCAAATTCATTAACAAAGTATGTTAGTACTGAAAAGTTCTCCTAATGTAGAGAATCAATGGGCATTGTTTCCCCTAGTAGTTGATTAGATGAATGCCTTCCCCTTGCCCCAATTTTTGCAAAGTATATAATGGGTGAGAGAATGTTGGATATGTGTTGTATCCTTTGCAAGTAGACTTAGTCACATCCTAGTAGGGGTTTGGGGGATAGTACCCAAATGAATTTGGTCTATTATGTATTATTTCGACCAATGATTTCAACGCATTGTAATATAACCTCGGTTAAGGGATTATGGTTGTAATATAATTCAAATTAATGGAATATGGTTTTGGATGTTGCAGAATGCCTTAAATATTGTGTTGTGAGTGGTGAGTGTTAGCGTCGAAAGTCACTCCTGGATTGCTTGCAGGAGCAGAGCCCGACACCCATCAGATTAATGTCACGATTTGTTTATAAAGGGTGATCAAATGGAGATAAAGACTCGCAGAGATATCATTCTAACTCAGGGACTAGGTCTGGTATGAAAAGAGAAAAGGCGGTCTGGAATCCTAACTTCAACCAGTGGGTTGATTAAAAGATGAACAGGTGGAAGACTTAGGAGAAAATGAACAAACAGCTATGGGCAACAGGCTTGTAGCGGTTTGTGGGGGCAAAAACTCTGAAAGCAGGATCCTCCTGGTTCAGGGTTTCAAGAAACTGAATAGAAGACTCGACTGGATCCTCCAATTCCAAGTCATTCAACGTTAAAGAAATCACAGGAACCGGCTAGAGACTCTGTAACCATTACAGTGATCCATTACAACATCATCCTATAATAGCTACAACTCGACTGGATCCTCCAATTCCAAGATGCTCTAACAAAGTGTAAACAAAGACATGAAAGAAACTGCCATTCATAAGGCAAGAAGTCTCGAAAGTTCATACAGAACCATAGCAACAATGATTCATTAAAACTTTTCAACCGGGAGCTCAGCTCAACCATCGATCCTTACAAAAATGGCAAAAATGCCTACATATACTTGGAGCAAAGCCATAGCAGTCAACTCGAGACATCGCATTGAAGACATTATGTCTGCATGTTTACTACGCATACAGTCTCTGGATAGTCGTGAACTTCAATTAGACGCAATCGCGCTCCAAAGGCCCTGTGAATGAATTGACAAGCTTACAGTCAATTCCGGACTTTCCATTTATGGAGGAAACGATGTTCAACCACCATCAACTGCCGCAATAACTGCTTCACTGAGATTGGGAAAGACCCTGGTCGAATCTGTATCAACAGGATGTGGAGGCCTTCGTGATGACTGGGAGACTGGACACGAAGTGGTGAACGGATGGTGACCAGGCAGGGGTAGTTGGACATGCTTGATGCAGATATGGGATGAGGAGAGGCCATGTGGACGGAAAGGCAAAGGGAAAGCGATAGGGAAAGTGTATGAGCCGGGTGTATGAGACACAGGGGCCGGGAAGAAAATATGAGTTGGCATGACATGGGAATAGGATGTGGCGGCAAGGAGGTATGTGATGAGTGTTTCGGGATTTCGGGGATTCGGGATTCGCGAGTTCGATATGCACGAACTCCTTGCCACCAGGATCTCCGATATTCGAATATGCGATGAGTTCCCTCTCCTAGGAGCTATCCCTTAACGGCTAAAATATGATCCATATTACCTATCCCCGCGTGACCGTAGCCAAACCCCCCATCGGAGTTTCATTGCTCACGATGTCAACGAGCACGCATCCTCCGGACTCGTGATATCCTGCCACCTATACTCCACTTGCTCTTACGGTCCCACACGCTAATCTGGCGATCGCCAAGGCATCGCTTCTCGCGACCTCGCAACTCCGCACACAAATCTTTGCAGCTCTGACTCACGAACCTCCAAGTTCGCAATATGTTGATGCCACTTGGCGTTGTCTCCGTACAAGGATTGACCTTCCGACACCTGTTCCCCACTATAGTCATCAGCCCCGTCGGGAAATCGCGTATCGGGATATCGCGATTCCCGTTGCCATGTACGCGGGACTTTCAGTTCCCCGATCTCCGACTCCGCGGGATCTCTCGCCACGTGTCTCTGCTGACGGATGACTCTAATCTTCTTGGCACTTCTGTGGGCCCGATTTCCCAGACGCTCTCGACACTTCGCGTCTCGCGAAATAAATGAGAAGTTCTTTTCATGTTGGAGTCGCGACGGGCGAAACGCCGAGGTGGCCAGCCCTTGTGACACACGCCACTGGATCGGACGACCTATACTCAGCCTCCAAACAGAAGAGACTTCTTTGCTGCTAACTGTCGGGTAAATTGGCAACTCCGAGATCCCGATAACCGTTGATCTGCTTCGTGGACGGATCTCGACTGTCGATGGAAAAACTTCGCCCGCTCGCTTGATTTGCTACTTGGAAAAAAAACAAGAATTCTCCCGAGCTGCGCTTGAGCATTTTGTGCAACTTGCAGACCCAAATGCTTATCGAACTCATGACAAGAATTATCGCTAACATCAGGCTCCATGGGGGATAGAGTCGTCCCTGTGATTCTCTAAGAACTCCTTCTGTAGTTCCAATCGCCTTTTTGTTGGGCTATGGAGTCATTATTAGACCGCAAAAATAAAAAGGAAAATGAACTAAGAAACAACAAGGACAATATTTACAAACAAAAGAGTCATCTGAGAATCAAACAAAACATTTTTTTAGGAAATGCCCATTCACTGGGCCGCTAAAAAATTCTTCACCTTCCAAATCTCGCAACCTGTATGTGTTGTTTGAGAAATCCTCGGAGATCCTGAAAGGCCCAATCCATAGGGCTTCAAATTTGTTGTGTTTGCCCTTATCTTGTTTAGGAGCATCCCATTTCAGTACCAGGTCTCCTATCTGGAACCGCTCCTTCTTGGCCTTCTTATCGAAGACCTGCTTGATCTTCTGCTGACGGTCCCAAATCCTGTCCACTGTCTGCTCCCTAGCCTGCTGGACCTCTACTAGCTGATGAATCCTTCTGACCATGTCATTGGGCTCTTCCTGATGGTCCTGGAGGAATTTCGCTACGGGGATGGTTAGTTGAGAAGGGAAGACGGCTTCGGCTCCGTAGACTAACTGGAAAGGGGAGAGACCTATGGCTCTCTTTGTAGTCACCCGATCAGCCCATAGGGTGAATTTAAGCTTCGAGTTCCAATCCCTTTGGTTGTCTTCCAACAGCCTTTTGATGATTCTTATTAAAATTTTGTTGGAGGACTCTGCTAAACCATTTCCCTGTGGATAATATGGGGTGGAGTGAATCAGTTTAATCCCGAACTGCTCACAGAACTTGGCTAATGGCTCAGACCCGAAAGCGGCTGCATTATCAGTGACAATCTTATTTGGGCAACCGAACCTTGTAATGAGGTCCTCTAAGAATCCGATGATTACCTTGTGGGAAGCACTCCTAGTGGGGACAGCTTAGATCCACTTGGTAAAGAAATTTGTAGCAGTCAGGATCCACCTGTGCTGCCCACTGGAGGCAGGGTGAATTTCTCCAATGAAATCTAGGCCCCACTGTTGGAAAGGCCCTGAAACCACCACCAGTTTTAACGGCAGAGATCTAAGATGTTGCTTTCCTGCAAATTTTTGACAATTGATGCAGGCTCTGACCCTTTTGCAGACATCAGTGAACATGGCAGGCCAGTAGTATCCAGCCCTGAGGATTTTGTGGGCTGTGGCTCTCTAGAAATGGTGCCCTCCACACAGGCCGCTATGAAATTCAGCCACGATCATCTCAACCTCTGGTGGACTCATGCATTTTAAAAGCACCCCCAGGGGGTCTTTCCAATATAACACTTGATCGATCAAGCAGTACCTGACTGCTTTGAGCTTTAGAGCTCTTGCTTTTCTTTTTTGCAGGTCGTCTGGAGGTCGCAGCTCCTGCAAAAAGTATATGACATCCTTTTACCAAGGACATCGAGCCAATGGAGGCTCCCTTTGATGGTCTACGTCAGGCAGTCGATCCTGCTGAATACCTGAGCATTCGTTGATGATGCTTATTCCCAATGCTTGGCAATTTGCTTCAGCCAATAGCTTGGCTAAACCTTTCCCTTTGACCAATTTGGTGGGCCTTATTTCCAGGTCGAATTCCAGGATTTTGGCTATCCATTTACTCCTTCTCCCGTCCATGTCAGGCTGAATAAGAATGTCTTTAACAACAGCCAAGGGGACATCGGCAATGATCTTTGACTGTAGGATGTAGGTTCTAAAAGCTTTGAGATATTTTATTAGAGCATAAGCCTGCTTCTCCATAATGTCATATCTGACTTCGACATCCCTTAATGCTTGGATGAAATAAGCAATAGGCTGCTCTAGCCCGTTGTCATTTGTCTGTAATAGAACAGCAGCCACTGTGTTAGGTGAGGCAAAGGAGAAAATAAGAAAATCCTTTGAGTAGTTGGGATTGATAATCACAGGAGCTTCAGTCAGGGCCTTCTTGATTTGTGCAAAGGAATATCGTGATTGAGGGGTCCACCTTACTCCATTCTCTTTCTTTAGCATGGTTGTTATCAGCTTTACCTCCTCAACAAAGTTAGGCACAAACCTCCTTAGAAAATTAATTTTACCGAGGAAAGATTGGACCTCCTTCCTAGACCTCGGGATTGATAAGGCTTGTATTGCCTCAACTCTGTTGGGATCAATCCTGACTCCTTCTGCTAATACTAAGTGGCCTAGTAGCTTTCCCTCCTTCATGGCGAATAGATATTTCTTGGGGTTTAATGAAATGCCAAACCTTCTGCATTTCAAGAAAACTTTCCTGAGATGGCGACGGTGGTCTTTATCAGATTTTGAAAATACTGTGATGTCATCCAGGTAAATGACCACGAATTTATCTTTTTCCCCAACGAAAGTTATGTCCATACACTGGAATGTTGCCCCTGCATTCATAAGTCCAAATGGCATCTTGGCATACATGAATGTGCCCCATGGAGTGGTGAATGTTGTCTTTTCCCTGTCTTCAGGCAGAATAGAGACCTGATTGTAGCCAGAGAAACCATCAATCATGGACATCCTGGAAGCTCCTGTCACCCTCTGCAGTATATGTTCCATCTTTGGCAAGGGGTAGTTATCCTTCCGTGAGCTCTTGTTCAAATTTCTGAAGTCTACACAGATTCAGATCTCTCCATTCTTTTTCCTTACTGGCACCAAGTTGGCCACCCACTCTGAATATCTCAGTGGTACAATGATCTGAGCTTGAAGCAGCTTCTTCAACTCCCTTTCCATGATAGGCAACAACATGGGATTGATGTGTCTCAGCTTCTGCTTGAATGGCTTTGCCTCCTCCTTTAATGGGATTTTATGTTCGATGACATAGGTGTCATAGGTTTTGAGATCTTCGTAGGTCTAGGCAAACACATCAGCAAATCCCTTTAAGAGTTCAATGTATCCGGACCTCTGCTCCTCTGTCAGACTTCTTGACAATTTAATAAGCTTGGGCTCATCCTCGGTCCCAATGTTGCACTGAATAGTACCAGTGTCATCCTCCTAGATTTCTCCCTTTAATGATACATCATTTCTATCAAAGAGCCTTTCCAAAGGAACCAGTCCCCTTGGGATATGATTGCTGGGCAAATGTACAATGTCACGCTCTGCAATCTTATTTAGCAAATTACCCCCATCGAGCTCTTCTTCTGAGACGACGTCTTGGTAAATATGCATCTCCGAAAATTCATCGACAGTCTCAAAGAACTTCTTGATTTCGATATCATCCTCGAATACCTTCCAATGTTTGACGTTGTCAGGTATGGAGGGCCTGTATTTCACTTCCACACTGTACCTCAGTTTGAGCGGCAATGATACCTTGAAAATGCTTGTTGATGTGGCCAAGGAATCTGCCACTGTTTTTTCTTCTCTTGGGATGAAAGAAATGTTAAATGCTGAGAAGAAAATGTCAACTAGATCCCACACCTCATTTTTGTAGCTTCTAAGTCGAGGATGCTTAGCCTGATAAGCGTTTCTGACCTACTGGACCACCAACTCTGCATCACCGAACACTTCTACTTCCTGAATTCCCATTTCCCTCGTAGCCCTTAGTCCCAGAACAAGAGCCTCATACTCTGCCACATTGTTGGTAGCTTCAAATTCTAATTTGTATGATAGAGATATGGTTTCCTGAGCAGGTGACACCAAAACTACTCCAGCTCCAGCGCCTTCTCGGGAACAGGCTCCATCAAAAAACATTTTCCAGATTGGGGTGATGGAGAGAGGAACTTCAGGGGAAACAGTGGGATGTTTTCTGAGTCTCAAAGGCGGCTCTGGGGCATGGGTGAGATGCAGTAAACTGGAGCCTAAATCAGTGTCCAAGGAAAAAATGGGATGGTTGGTGGGGTTGGCTTCGTCACTGATTATATAGGCCAATTGGGCTTCCCTGTATAGTCTTCTATGCTCTCCTCCGAACACTGGGATAGTAGCATATGTGAGGTCCATCTGCAAGGTTCCCCCAAGTCTTTTTATCCAAGATCTTGATAATAGCATACCGAACTTGGGGGGAACATAGGCTACTACAATATCCATGACCACACTTTTCATAGGCAGTTGAAACAAGGTTACAACCAAGTCTTTAATAATTCCAAGACACTGAACTCTCCTGGAGTCAAAAGAATAGAGGTCATGATAGGCTTTGGTAACTTCTAGTCCCAACTCTTCCATAACAGTTTTGGGCATGAGGTTGTGAGAAGCCCCCGAATCCATCAAGCAGTTGTGAAACACTTTATCATGTATGTTCAGGGATGTGTAGAAGGGAGGGGACGAATCATCTCTATCTTCTACCATGGGACCTAGGACAACTGCTGGATTTTCGTCTTGGAGGTTTATGGAGTCTATGGGAAGGCATGAGGCTTCAAACTGTAAAAGATCAGAGAGGCATTTTTTAAATTCTCCATGTTTAATCAACTCGGTGAGGGGCACAGGGATTCTGATCTTTTGGATCTCATGCTCGAAGTTAAAAGAAGATGTAGGCTTTGGAATTTCTTTTAGCTCGAGAACATGATTATGGACAATGGGAGAGAGGGGTTGGGCCTTCTTACCTCTGCGATCCTCTGCCATTTCATTAGCAGGTTTCTTTTCTCTAATGGACTGCTCAAGAATATCAGGCACTGTTGTCCTTTTATCAGACCTCAGGTTGTACCTGCCTCGGCCGCCACTAGTCTTGTCTCCCTTGCTTAATTCATTCAGCTGACTGTCCATGAGAGACTCCTCGTAGGATGATTGAGTGAGATGAGGAAAAGGAGGAGTGTCTCCAACGTAGTGGATTTCAGGATCAAGCTCATCTGATTCCCCTTCTCCCCCCTCAGTCACAAAATTGTTTTGGAAAGGGGCCTAAATTTTCTGGTCTTCTCTATCTCTTCCCTTCTCTCTCTGCATATTTGGGGGAGTAAAATTATTTGGCCTCCTGAATCCTCCTTTATTTTCGGCGATATGAGGGCCTTTGTATGCTTTCCTCCCTTCCACCCTCATTCTCTCCATCTCTGCAGACAGAGACTTCACCATCTTAGTTAGTTCTTCCACTTGAGGGTGAGGCGCCAATGGTCCAGAAGCTGAGGCTTCTGACCTTCCTTTTCTTCTGTCTATGTCGGCCTTGTTCATCAGTCTGTCAGCTGCTAATACATTGGATTCCACTTCTATGTTCGCATCTTGCATTTGGGCTAAGGAGGTGGCTCTTCTTTCTCTCAACAAAAGGCAGAAATCAGGGTCAAATGCACCAGCATAAGAAATTTGGGCAGAGGCTTCTGAGGGCTTTATCTCTGCAGCAATCTTATTATACATTTTATTGAATCTTTTGGAGAAGTCAGAGACTGACTCTCCTTCCATCTTCTTCAGAGACCCAAACTCAATCATGTAATACATGAAATCCTTCCTATCTCCCCACTGCCTCAGGAAAGCACTATCCAGAGCCTCAATCCCAGCAATAGATCCCGGGGCCAATCCTCTAAACCACTTCCTCACTTCACCATCCAGGCTCTGGACAAAGACTCTCATCCAGACATCTTCATTTTCAATATTAAGGTTTTCTGCATAACTGTAGAAGGCAGCCAGGTGCTCTTCGATAGTTATGTCTCCTTCCCTGGTGAACTTGGGCATGTATTTCAAGTAATCTCCAGTAGGGAGGGGATTCATAGGATGGGGAATAACTAAGGGAGCGTATCTGGCAGCGACTATGGCGTACATTCTATTCAAAGGGGGATTAGCACCAGCCATAGGGATACTAGGAGGAGGAGAACTTGGGGGAGAAGGAGTTCGCAAAGGAGCTAGCGGGAATAAATCTCGGAGTGGGGTGGGAAACAAGAGGTGATTCAAGGAAAAGGCTACCGAGCCCAAGTCAGCAGGCGCTCCTCCTTGTGCAGAGTGGGGAAATCTTTTGCGGCCTTGGGTCTACGCCAGGGTATAGCTTCAGGGGAGAGGGGAGTGACAAAGTCTTGTCCCTCTGGTCCCAGACCAGGAGAGGAAAACTCAACAGGAACACTCCAAAAATTTAAGAAACGAGAAACTGCAGAGACAGGCCTGTCAAATAACTGAGGAGGAGAAAAAGGAGCTCCAACAGAAGGATATGGTGGATTACCTGGTTCGATGATGGACACTTCTTCTTCAGAGGCCTTTCCCTTTCTGGGCACCGCCTCTGGATTTGTTTCGGGCGTAGCTAGAGGCAGTTGTGGATGAGACTGTGTATGCCTGCCTCTGAAAGCCACAATTAACAGAGCAGGTTCTTCCCAGCGGAGTCGTCACAATGGAGTCGCAAGGTGCAACTTAGCAATATGAAAGGCTCTGATAATCCGATGCACCTTCGGATTCAGAAGCTCAATGTCGTTCTACCCAGGGAAAAATCTTCAATTCCGTCCCCGACAATGGCGCCATAAATGTTAGTGTCGGAAGTCACTCCTGGATTGCTTGCAGGAGCAGAGCCCAACACCCATCAGATTAATGTCACGATTTGTTTATAAAGGGTGATCAAATGAGATAAAGACTCGTGGAGATATCATTCTAACTCAGGGACTGGGTCTGGTATGAAAAGAGCAAAGGAGCTCTGGAATCCTAACTTCAGCCAGTGGGTTGATTAAAAGATGAACATGTGGAAGACTTAGGAGAAAATGAACAAAAAACTCTGGGCAACAGGCTTGCAGCAGTTTGTGGGGGGAAAAACTCTGAAAGCCGGATCCTCCTGGTTCAGGGCTTCAAGAAACTGAATAGAAGACTCGACTGGATCCTCCAATTCCAAGTCATTCAGCTTTAAAGAAATCACAGGAACCAGCTAGAGACTCCGTAACCATTACAGTGATCCATTACAACATCATCCTATAATAGCTACAGCTCGACTGGATCCTCGAATTCCGAGCTGCTCTAACACAATGTAAACAAAGACATGAAAGAAACTGGCATTCATAAGGCAAGAAGTCTCAAAAGTTCATACATAACCAAAGCAACAATGCTTCATTAAAACTTTTCAACCGGGAGCTCAGCTCAACCATCGATCCTTACAAAAATGGCAAAAATGCCTACATATACTTGGAGCAAAGCCATAGCAATCAACTCGAGACATCGCATTGAAGACATTACGTCTGCATGTTTACTATGCATACAGTGTCTGGACAGTCATGAACTTCAATCAGATGCAATCACACTCCAAAGGACCTGTGAATGAATTGACAAGCTTACAGTCAATTCCGGACTTTCCATTTATGGAGGAAACGATGTTCAACCACCATCAACTGTCGCAATAACTACTTCACTGAGATCAGGAAAGACCCCGGTCGACTATGTATCAATAGGATGTGGAGGCCTTCATGATGACTGGGAGACTGGACACGAAGTGGTGAACAGATGGTGACCAGGCAGGGGTAGTTGGACATGCTCGATGCAGATATGGGATGAGGAGAGGCCATGTGGACAGATGGGCAGAGGGAAAGCGATAGGGAAAGTGTACGAGCTGGGTGTATGAGACACAGGGGCCGGGAAGAAAATATGAGTTGGCGTGACATGGGAATAGGATGTGGCGGCAAGGAGGTATGTGATGAGTGTTTTGGGATTTCGGGGATTCGGGATTCGCGAATTCGATATGCATGAACTCCTTGCCTCCGGGATCTCTGATATTCCGATATGCGATGAGTTCCCTCTCCTAGGAGCTAGCCCTTAACGGCTAAAATATGATCCATATGACCTATCCCCGCGTGACCGTAGCCAAACCCTCCATCGGAGTTTCGTCGCTTGCGATGTCAACGAGCACGCATCCTCCAGACTCGTGATATCCTGCCACCTGTACTCCACTTGCTCTTACGGTCCCACACGCTAATCTGGTGATTGCCAAGGCATCGCTTCTCGCGACCTCGCAACTCCGCACGCAAATCTTTGCAGCTCTGACTCACGAACCTCCGAGTTCGCGATATACCGATGCCACTTGGCGCTGTCTCCGTACAAGGATTGACCTTCCGACACATGTTCCCCACTATAGTCATCAGCCCCGTCGGTAAATCGCGTATCGGGATATCACGATTCTCGTTGCCATGTGCGCGGGACTTTTAGTTCCCCGATCTCCGACTCTGCAGGATCTCTCGCCACGTGTCTTTGCTGACGGACAAATCTGATCTTCTTGGCACTTCTGTGGGCCTGAGTTCCCGGACACTCTCGACACTTCGCGTCTCGCGAAATAAATGAGTCGTTCTTTGCGTGTTGGAGTCGCGACGGGCGAAACACCGAGGTGGCCAGCCCTTGTGACACACACCACTGGATCGGACGACCTATACTCAGCCTCCAAACAGAAGAGACTTCTTTGCTGCTAACTGCCGGGTAAATTGGAAACTCCGAGATCCCGATAACTGTTGATCTGCTTCGTGGACGGATCTCGGCTGCCGATGGCAAAACTTCGCCCGCTCGCTTGATTTGCTACTTGAAAAAAAAAAAGAATTCTCCCGAGCTGCGCTTGAGCATTTTGTGCAACTTGCAGACCCGAATGCTTATCGAACTCATGACAAGAATTATCGCTAACAGTGAGGTTAATACAATGAGATAGAGAAAGGTACAACTCTCAGTCAAGTTAGTTTCCTGGTGAAGGGTTTCCAACATAAATCTTTTGTACACTAGATGAATGTGTTATTGTTATACTTATGGTTTATATTCCATTAGTATTTTCTTTTCTTGTATAGTTTTATCAAACTATTAAAGTGGTTGCAACACAAGATTTAGATGATAAGAAGAAAGTGGATATAAAGATCAAGGAAAGAAGTTGGATGAATCCTTGAAGAAGCTAGCATATAAAGGCTAAGTTGGCACTATACCATGAAGAAAAACATGCTTGGAAATACAAGTATGAGGAAATCTTGGAGGATGATAGGTTTCACATAAATATCTATGCAATCAAAAGCACCATGTGGGGATATATTTCCAATGATGCACCAAACATTAGAGAGCAATCACAATTTTACAAGGATTTCAAGGGTTTCCACATGCAAGTTAGGAAGTACCTAGATGATATTCTAAAGGATGTGGAGTATAAAGCCGAAGTGGCCACTAAGGTAAGCAAGGTTCTAAATAAGATCTTGACATGAAAACTTTATCTTGTGGGGATCAAAGATAGAACCTATATCTCCATGGACATTGACATCTACACTAAGAAACTTCAAAATTGGACCACTGCCAATGGAAAAGCTACAACAACACACATCCACATCAATAGTTTAATGGATGATATCACATCTATAGTATCGTATAACCTACCCTACCCTTGGAATGGAAAGTTGTTCTTGTATTCTATGGAAAAGTATGTTGAGACATTAAACATAGCAAGGGCCCAACTCCCAGTCATAGTAAACAAAGGGGTCAAACTATCATCGACGGATATTATAAATAAGCTATAGCCCTTGTTAACAACATGGACCTTTTTAAAGGAATTGATTCCCTCCTTGCCTCCCACTAATCATACTAATAAAACATAATTGATAAATCTTTTAGATTTCTAAAGGGTGGGAAAGTGATAAATGAGGAAGGGTGGTAGAAGATGCATATTATCTATGAATATGCCTGGAGGTCCCCACAACAAGAAGTGCCTTATCATATAACCCCTTTGGCACAAGCTTTTCCATGGAAACTAACCCCACCTCGACTACCAACACCACCCACATAGCAACCTTCATAATAGATGGGACCATATCCACAACCCTTAAAAGGAAGCACCTCCAAAAGTAGAAAAGGGACGGAAACAAGAAAAAACTACTTTTAGTTACTTCCATCACGATGCTTCCTAATTTCATGGAAATAAGAGAAATGATATTCTTAATCACCCAAATAATCCTTAAAAAAATAGGGATTAATTAGTACCAGCTAGTTGGCAAGCTAGGTCTACAAAAAGGGAATAGTAGAACAAAGGATTAGCAGTTGTGATATTGTTATGCTATTGGAATTTTGAGAGAGTAGAGCCCATCCATTGTAATATTTTTCATGTGGTTATGTAGTAGAGGGATCTATCACATTCAAATCATTCTTATCTCTCCTCTCATTCTTATCCTTTCTATAAGAATTATTGTAAGCAATGGGTTATGGGAAAATGAGTCAATAAAGGCCCAAGACTGGGATTTTATAGTCCCCACTAGTGGCACTATTGTATCAAAATAGCTATTGATTTATTTTGTAATCATGACCGATGAATGAATAAAATTCAAACAGGTTATGTTGGTTCATTTCCATTGTCTATCTCACATTATGTTGAATGAATTAATAGATCTATGTTTGTGTGCATGGATGTTTAATTTTCTGTTCCATGAATGTTTTTATTAAAAAAGTAGTGTTAGACCTTCTCTTATGTTCACATTTTTCTTTTTATCATTTATTTTCTAAGAAAGAAATTATGATAAAGGTGCCCTTCTACAACAAACCACTTGACTTTATGTCTAGTCACCCCTTTCACCTTGAACTCACCTTGAACAACATATACATCATCTTTGTATTATGTTTTTAACAAATTATGAAGGTAAACATGATGCATTACCCTAGTTATACAATAAAACCAATATGAGTTTCTTAGAAAATATTTGAAGAACATTTGGGGGTACCCCACTTTAGCCCAAGAATTGGTTAAAGGCCTAAAGTGACAGAGGAAGATGCTCTTACACATTATTCCTTGACATTTGTCATTATAAGAGTAGGTACAACTTAGGAAACAACACACGTCATACTTGAACTCAATGATATCATACCATACCTATTGCCTAGCCTTACTTGTAGCGGTATCAAATGGAAATATATAAAGAACACAACAAAGTCATGCACGCAACAATGAACACTACCAACTACAAACTATACAAATGGAACATTAAAATTACTCTTGCCATGTCACAAATGTCATATTGATAGTTATATACATGGTTGTGTTATCCAATTGCTATTACTATAACCTCCAAGTGTGCCCACGTTACTCCATACGTGACACACAAGGTAAACCGGGGTTTCGAATCAATAACTTCACATAACAAAGTGCTTTAACAATGCACTCCTTCACCGATTGCTCTACACACTAGAAACAACTAATACAGTTATATGCATCAACCTCAAAACCATGAAAAAACTTTAGTAAAATTTGTTCTCACACCGCATCGCGCCTCTCATTCAATAGATTCAACGGAAAGTGGACACTACATTCATGTTTGGCATGGATTAATAAAGGATGAGCATTATCTACTTGTCCCAAAAAAAAATGAAGTCATGAAGAGGGTGTACAAATCCATGGAATCATAAGAAATAAGAGTGGAATCGTGAAATGCATGGTATGAATACTTGTTTCATCATAATTCCAGGTAATCCAGATCACCCATCTCACAATTCCACATGTCCACTGGTCCTTATATCTAAATTATGACTTTAAGAGTGGAAGATGTTCATTTTTATAAAAAATTTTTTTAATAAATCATAGTAATTTAAAATTGTTAAATTTGTTAAACCACATATACTAATAACTTGTAACTTATAAACTGTTATGATAAAACCCTTACTCCAACTTGTAACTTATAACTTATAAGCTGTTATGATAAAACCCTTACTCCACACTTTTTGTTTTCGCAAGTCTACTTTTCTCCATGTTTTTTGGATTTGGGTTTCAACTCTAGCATCTTACATAAGATGGAGGAGGTTTAGAAGCTGTGACTGTTACACCACCCAATCTAGGTTTAAAAGCTGTGACTGCTACACTACCCAATCTGCGCGGCTCATCATGGCGATTGCGGCAACGATGAGAAGGAAATCAATGCTTTCTGTATGGAATTCGCTTGCCATCATTTCTCAATACCTCCCTTCTCCTTTTTCTTCTTCTTCACACAACATCAAACGTATTGCTCTTATCAGTTTACCTCTTACAAACCTTTCATTCTCCTCTCACACCACACGCTCCCATACTTCTAATGGCATTGCAGCAGACAAACTCATTCAAACATTCTGCCATACCAATAGGTTTCCACAGGCAGTGGAAACCTTCGAGAATATGCTTCTTTCAGCTAAATCCATCCCTACTCTCTTCACCTGTAATCTTCTTTTAAGTAGCCTTGTCCGACGTAATCGACACGAATCAGCATTGTCCGTTTATAGACTTATGATTGAAGCCCATATTGTTCCAGATGTCATAACTTTAACCATTGTTATCAATTCTCATTGCGAAACAGGTAGACTGGACCATGCATTCAAAGTGTTTGAAGAAATGGATGCACATGGGTTTGTTCCAAATGTCATAACCTTCACTATCCTCATCAAAGGGCTATGTAGGGAAGGAAGAATAGAGGAAGCTGTCAATCTTTTCTATCAAATGGTTGGCAAAGCACAGGTTCCCAGTGTTTTCACCTATAATACGCTAATAAATGGCTTCTGCAAGACAGGACAAACACACGGCGCATTTGTGTTGTTGGCTATTTTGCTGCGAAAGGGCCACGAGCCAAACACAATCACGTTCAATACACTCATCAACGGTCTCTGTAAGGAAGGGAAAGCATGGGATGCTCTGAAGCTATTTCAGTTGATGGTGAAGGAGTGCGGCAGCCGAGATGTTGTGACATATACCACCCTCATGGACGGACTATGCAAAGAAGGTAAGCTCCAAGAGGCCATGGAACTATTATATGACATGTTAGAAAATGGGTATAAACCCAATGCCATTACATACACTGTTCTGATTGATGGCCTCTGCAAAGAAGGCAAGTTTCAACAGGCCGAGAAACTACTATATGAGATGTCAAAGAGAGGATATGACCCTAATGTTATCACATACAATGCATTTATTGATGGTCTTTGCAAAGAAGGCAAGCTGCATGAGGCCATGGAAATACTATATAAGATGTCAAAAAAAGGTCTTAACCCTGATGTCATTACATACACTGCTCTGATTGATGGTCTTTGCAAAGAAGGCGAACTCCAAGAGGCCAAGAAAGTACTATCTGAGATGTTAAAAAAAGGGTGTAACCCCAATATCATTACATACTCAGCTCTGATTGATGGCCTTTGCAAGCAAGGCGAGTTGGATGAGGCTAGGAAGCTCCTTTATAAAATGCGCAACAAAAGCATATGCCCTAATGTTGTCACATACAATGCATTTATTGCTGGTCTCTGTAAGGAAGGGCAATGGCAAGAGGCCGCTAAGATTCTTCATAAGATGATAGATAAGGGTTACCCTCCCAATGTTATCACCTACAATACACTTATTGATGGTCTTTGCAAAGAAGGAAAGCTTCAACCAGCTCTAAGGTTGTTAGATGATATGGTACAAATAGGCCATCAGCCTAATGAAATCACATACAATACACTTATAAATGGGTTTTGTGAGATGGATAATCATGAGAAGGCCATGGAACTTCTTCAACAGATGTCAGAAAAAGGTTGCAGGCCTGATCTAGTTACCTATAATACATTGCTAGATGGACTCTGCAAGCATCACAGGGTAGAGGAAGCTCAACAAGCTTTTTATGAAATGCCAGAAAAGGGTCTCAGCCCTGATAATTTTACATACAACACAATGATGGGTGGACTCTGCAAATTAGGTAATCTCAAGGATGCGATAAAGTTGTTGAAGCAGATGAAAGATTATGGTCATGTCCCTGATAACATTACATATACAACCCTCATGGATGGACTATGCAAGGAAGACACACTGCAAGAGGCCAATAAACTACTGCATGAGATTTTGAAAAACGTTTGACGCTAATGCTGTGACATATTCAGCAATAGACGACAGCCTCTGACAGGACAATTGCAGGAGTCAGATAGGTTCAAGAAATGACAGAAGTGATGCCATCCTGATAAATTACGGTGTTAATGCAAGAAGGGAAAAATAGGAACCATAAAAGTGACAGTTGCAATCCCCTTGCAATCACATTTTCTGTATTTATGGACACTCTCTCCAGTAACAGTAATTTTCTTGACTCCACAGAGTTGCTTCTTCTCAATTTGGGAAAGACCAGGGAAAAGATAGTGTGGAACATGCTGGATTGTTGAAGAGTCTCTCTTAGTAATTCATTATCTAACGAGCTAGTGATCATGTCCCTGATACCATTACATAAACCAGCCTCATGGATAGACCATGCAAGGAAGACACACTCCAAGAGGCCGATAAACTTCTGCATGAGATTTTGAAAATGGTTTGATGCTGATGTTGTGACATATTCAGCAATGAACAACAGCATCTGTAAAGACGGCGGGACAACTGCAGGAGGCAGATAGGTGCTCCAAGAAATGACAGAAGGGATGCAATCCTGATGTTATTGCATTTCACTCCTCAATTATGGGGTTTATGCAAGAAGGGGAAAATAGGAGTCATAAAGTGATGTATGAAATGTTTGCAAGGGGTCTCAATCCTTTTGTGATCACATTTTCTGTATTTATGGACACTCTCTCCACTGCCAGTAATTTCCTCAACTCCACTGAGTTGCTTCCTCACAACTTGGGAAATGCCAGGGGAAATGATAATGCGGTACATGCAACCGTTGTAGAGGTTGGCACTGGACCCATTTTTCCACTAGTAATAGTGTTAAAAACTAGTTAGTTTCCCACTTCTGGGAGGGAGGTGTAGAAGATAGCTCAATATCTATTTTAAGTAAATTTATAGTTGCTGCAAACATGCTGTAGTGGGAAATAGATCTTTATATTTAGTTATTTGATATTTATTTTTGATTCTTAATAAACTTTTGCAGGAAAAAGCCTTTGGGCTTAATTGAACACTGATTTGTCAACATGGATGACTCCCAGAATGCCATGAGCTTATAGGGAAATATCCGTGAGGGAGATGTGAACACTTAAGATGTAGAGATGGAATTTAATGGTCACAAAAACTAAGAAATACTTAAGTAATTAGGAAGTCCATAGCTGCAGAGCAGAAAATGAAAAGCTAATGAAGGCCCAAGAGAAGCAAAACACAATCAACACTCAACTACCCCAAAGTTTGAATAAGATAGAGAGACCATAACAATAGGGAGGTGATACAATTGAGAGGATGGAAATGGAAGAACTACACAAAGAGACTCTAGTTGAAGATCCAAGGAATTGAGGAGATCATTT